>JAZFAU010000140.1:662500-970000 GCA_037178615.1 Dione vanillae
AGAAACCGATAAAAGTCTTTCCCCGAATTTCAAGGATCAGAGATTTATTTATATGGAAAGCTTTATTTAGTATAAATTTGTCGTCAGTGTGATTGGACACTTTTACAAAGAAAAGAATAAAAAAATACATACGATAAAGCATATGTATGATATATATATATATATATATATATATATATATATATATATATATATATATATATATATATATATATATATATATATATATATATATATATATATATATATATATATATATATATATATATATATATATATATATATATATATATATATATATATATATATATATATATATATATATATATATATATATATATATATATATATATATATATATATATATATATATTTCAGCCTAGTAAATTTCTCATATATCTTAACTAAACGTTTTCCTTTTAAGTTAGATGGTATCGAATCACTTTACACTTTAAATAACCTAAGTGCTTGCTATTAAATGGTACGGTATCAAGATCCAATGATAATCCTCAACATCACTGTTAACGCGACGGAACTCGCGTTAATTGGCTTGTGGGTGTTCGTGTTAATGATAATGCAATAGTATACCCACTGACTGCATCGTTGTTTTATTATATAACGTAATTAGTCAATTTTGATTCAAATCGGTTAAGATTCCGAGAATATAAGTTAACGGGTGCTTTAACATGACCTGTTGTCATGTCTAATCTATATACATAATATATAAAACGTTTCTGTTATTGTGATAGAGTGATTGACAAACAAGGCATAGATGATGACGCAACGAAGAAACGTTAAATTTGGCATGTAAGTTCTTTTCGTTCCTTAAGGAGTACTCTATCTTAGTGCCTTTAACGCGAACGGAAAAGCGGAATTTAACGGTTTATATTACAAATAAACATATACTAACTAAAACAAATAGTATAGGTATATTTAGCCATACAAAAACGAAAAGATCTTAATACTAACAAAATTATTAATTCATTTACTAACTATGTTATCTACCATCCACATACATATAATATTTTAGGTACATTTTTAACTTTTTAATAGTTACATATTTTAGAAAATAAAGATAAACGACTAAACAACCATATGCACATTATTTAATATACCTTCTAAAATTTAATATATCTCTACCAAATTAATTTAGACGAGACTGGTTTTGTTATAAATTATATACAAAATGGAACCTTAAAAACTTAATCCTTGATATATTTTTCATTTAGTCGCCATAAAGACAGTTCAAATGAAACATGACATGTGAATTAACTCTATCAAAGAGTAAGGTCAAGTCAATTCATAACCAATATTACATTATATTATTTATACTGTCCGTTCATATATTGTTAGTAAAGATTGTAGCGATAAGACCAGGTTTGCAAAGCTTGGTCAATGTGGCTTTTGTAAGAATTACAGTGTGTACAAAACATAAAACATAGGTTTCGCAATGATATGATAAATGCGTAGGTATTATCGGTTTAATTTTATCTCGTAAATTATGAAATTTTTATACGGCAGCAACGTGAGCATGATGTTGTAAACTGCATCGTTAAATAATTAAAATAAAATATTATAATTGTAATAGAATTTATTGTGTTATTCATTATTATTGTGTTATTCATTATTTTAATAAAAAAGTAATGAATAATCTTTAAGTGAAGTTGTTAATAAAAAGACAGTATTATAGATTTTACTATACATGAGCGCAAAGTAATTGTATTCAGTCACCTAATAAGTATGAAAGAAAAACAGAAAATTATTTATATAATTTGTTACTAACTTATCTTGGCTTAAACGAAAACGAAATTTCCTAATTAAGGTTTTTTCTTATTAATTAACCGTTTGTAATGTATATTTGAAGACTTAAAGACGAGGTTAAACCGATTATTGATATTAATTTAAAAATTCAAGCCAGCAATAAAAATAAACGTATAAAAAAAGCTATTCGAGTGTCATTAAAAAATAAAAAATAACAGGTGTGTTTTATAAATTGTTAGAGTCAACTCTAATAAAAACGTCAAGTGTTATGAGTATAAGTGACAATTGTTGTTCGATAAAAAGTATGCTCGACGAAAAGTACAACTCAGTCCGGTTAGGACGAACGATAAAAACTTATTAATAAGAAGTTGAATCGTTATGAATTTAAAATTCTCTTTATCCATTCTAGAGGTCATAAGTACTACTTGAACTTGAAAGCGCAAAAAAGATGTTCACCGATGCAGTAAAATATTTAAACTAAAACTAAACTTTTATTGTCTAAGTAAAGTCCTCTGATTATAAGTTGAAAAATACGTCAATTGCTTGCACTTTAACATGCACTAGAAGACTAAATTAATGTAGCTCTATATATGCAGAGGCTTTGGGTTCGAATTCTGTTAACAGAAATATTTATTTACGCGATAGTTTGAAGGTTCGATTCCCACACGGAGAAGATGGATTTTCTATTCCCATTTTCTTAACCCTGGAAACTAGGCAAAACGCGGAGTTAAGTTCCGCCACTCAACACGCAATGCCATGAAAAAGGCGAAAAGCGTGGACGGAGAAAGCAGGGACTATGCAACGGAGTGTCTTAACACTAGGTTAATATGTTCCTGCAGTTCCCTCTGCCTACTCTGCAATTTGCGTGATAAAGCTAAAAAAAAAAACAAAAAATAATGTTTGTATTTTATATACTACTACTGCTACTAAGGATTTTAATAAAAGCAAGCAAAAGAATGAAAAGAAAGACATCTACACAAATTATTTAGTTTTGTTTATTTCATTATGTGGAAGCAAGCATCTCATAATGTAATGTTAAAAGTATCTACATTCACAAATTTAATGATCAAAATTCTGTCGACGTCTAACTTTAGAACTGTTACAATGTATCTTAACTATTTCACAGTTATGATAATAATCATAAAGTTAATTATTAAACATCTTATAATAGCACGTAGTATAATTATATAGTAGCAATTTTGTGATGTAAATTATTATGCAAAATTCCTGATCCACAGACGTCGTCGATCTCGCTCGCGATCTTCCTCTCGACACCACTCTGCAGAAGATGAATGCAGTTCGCCCAGAACTATCCTTATGTCAGATCAAGAAGCTCTCCATCAACTCTACGGAGAAATAACTACCGTAAGGGATGGCGCAATCACGCACCAGTGTGTCCAGACCAATCTAGCTGATGTCATTTGTGGAGGTCAGTATAAAATATTTGTAATTTTTTTTTCACCTAAGAACTTTTACGTTAGAGCTTTTAGGTCCAAATCAACACCATTGTAGCAACATGCAAATTATAATTTTTAAAACTTCTTCTCATTAAATAAGTATAAAGAAAGCATTTTCTAGACACATTTAGTTAGTTCAAAAACTTCAACCACTGTGAGTTCTTGATATTCCGCCAGGCAGATCCACAAATCCGCAAATCTCATAACTGCAGGAAACAGTATTCTGAAAAGCTTTCAGTGTTCAAGTTGATAAAGGCTAAATTCCTTTACATCCAGTGAAACAACAGAATGTAGGACGGCCTGCAGTGCCCTGATTCACTGTCGTAACGCTTTTGGGCGTCCACAATTTGCATTCACAATTTGTACAAGTAGGGTGTTTTATATTGATTAAATCCTTTGACAGCTACTTGTTTTTAATAAAAAGTTTAAATAAATAAATTAAGGTAAATGTTTCTAAGACTACCTTTAGTAATTAATATCATTATCTTATCTGTCCTCAGTAAAAGTTAATTAAAGTTAAAATGTGTTTCTAATATTACAAAGCACCAAGAGCTAAGTTTTAAACCATTCCATAAAATTTGATGACCATATATGTATATAAGTATATACAATATATTACCACATCACTTAAAATACCAACAAATCCCAGAGCCTGGGAACAAACAAAGCGGTTACATTGACAATATTAAACGATAAACATTACGTTGAAGTAGCGCAGATATTCTTCTGATGTCCGATTAAGCAAATCCTCGTGGTTACATCAAGCAAATGTAGACACAACGTCTTTGAACTTCAAGAAGATAATCGTATGCACGTATTACTTTATAACTAGTTGCCAATTAGGGTATGTGGATCACTCTATACCCGTTATTTCATCCTTGTACGGAGGACGGCACTGACATTGTATCTTTTTATGCTTATCAGTAAAGGAGATAAAATTAGATTTTGCAATCCCATTACCGTTGCAATAAGCTTACGTTTTTATTTGAATAATTGGACTTTGTGTAGTTCTCCGAATTCATATCAACCTCTCAAAGGAATACATTGTAATAACTTAAAGGAAGGTCACTTGATATTATCTACGCCTTAGTACAATATCGGGTTTAACCACTGATTGTATTCAATAAAAATGATGAATGAGGTCGTATGTTACATTTTAGCATATTACGTCTGATATACAACACTGCTCTATATTTATAATAAATTTGCGTTGTGAAGAATTTTAGTCTTTATACTATTTGTGATACGTATTACAATTAGATGCACCTATATAATGTGTGGCCAGTAAATCTTGTGGACATTCAAGTCACCTTATCTGCCAAACGAAGTAGCAAACCCTATGTTTTTGCACCACGCGCCTTAGCACATCTATCAAGTTAAACGTGTTATCTTCACCTAGCGGTTATATATAGCTCTTATTACAAACGATTAGAGGCGATAATTGCACGTCACCTATAGACACAGTACAAGATTGATTAGAGCCGTTTCCTGTGCTTTGCGGATTGGCTTTCCACTGATCTCTTTACTTACGCTAGTTTTGTACGACAAATTTACATTGCACTTCATCTCGAGCTTATTATTTGAGAAGAAAGTCTAAATTTCTTTGGCACTGTAATCAAGGCTAATTTGTAGTAGATGTGTGTGGCCTTGGTAGGTTAAAGCTGCTATTAGATATGGACAAGTAAATACGATGAATTATTACAGTATTCAGATGTAAGAGACGGTATAATATTTATAATGAAACGCAAGAAATATGCTTTATAGTGACCGTTCTCGTTTTTAGTATCAAAATTTTACATTTTGCCTTGTAATTGAAGACCCGGACGTATGCTGGTAAATAATGTGATTTATATTAATGTTCTTGAATCTGAAAGTAAATATGATAATTAAACTCGTCTTGGAAATGAATTTCTCGCTCCAGACTGTTTTTGTTTGTGACGAGTCATTGTCACATGATGCTTATTGCGCGAGTTTTTGTAAAAAAATTACGTCAAATTAAGTTACGTTAAAAAATATTATTATTATTTTCTTATTTTGATTAAAATTATTAGAATTATAGAATTGTTATTTTCTTATTTTGATTAATATAATATTAATATTGCATTTTTTAATTTTGTCTAACAAGGCAGTTGAGTTAAATATGCCTGTTCATCCCCTTTACATCTATCAACGCCACGACTTGCCTTCGATTGTGAAACCTAAATATTTTAAGTGAAACTGCCAAAATTACGTGAAACAAAATTCATAAATAAGATAAAATACAATAATTTCCCAATATAACAAAAAAGTTGCTGAAAAACCAATAATGCTAGTCCCAAAAACATGACACTGTACAACTGAATAGTTTATGCCTATCAATCATTTTCGGTCAACAATCAATGCTAATCGGGCAATCTAACAGTAAATAATCGGATTTATTTTATTGCAGCGGTTCCGTTCTGTACATATTTCACAATACCGCTAAGTTTCCTAAACAAATTGGCGGAGTCACGAACTCGTGTGACCGCGGCGACCTTTGAAGCTGGGACCGATATGGAACAATGTCACTAACAAATATATATCTCACTGCTGACCTAATGCCGCCAGGCTGCGGGATCTACCTACAGATAGTGAGGCAAAGGACAGTTACTTCAAGTTTTCTGAGTTCACGTGCAATTAGTCGTGTTTTTGTTTATATATTAAAGATGCCTTTTAAAGATAATATATCTGATAAATTTTAACGTAAATAATTAGTTATAGGTTTTATTTTTTTTTTTTAACTACACGCTTTATTCCGCACGTGGCAGGGTAGACAGAGGGAACTGCAGGAACCATACGAACCTAGTGTTAAGACATTCCGTTGCTTTAGTCCCTGCTTTTTTTCCGCCTCCGCTTTCCGCCACTTTCGAGGCATTGCGTGTTGAGTGGCGGAACTCGACGCCGCGCTTTGCCTAGTTGCCAGAACGAAGAAAATGGAAATAGAAAAATCCATCTTTCTCGAGTGGGAATCGAACCCAGAAACCATCGCGTTTACAGGCAGACACTTACGCCTTTGCGCCACAACGATCCTCAACTATCCTATTACTTTTGTAAATGTATGATTTTAATACAAGCTTTACAATATGCAAATTTGACAACAAATGTTTTGGTTTCTAACAGGATGCGAAAGTATATACACATATTATATGCTTGCATATAAATTTATATAAATATTTTGTCGTTTTTCCTTTTGTCGACCTACATTATTTAAATTATTTTATAAAACTCTAATACTGTTAGAAATTTTCTATTACTTTTCTTTCTTTAATAGATTTTCTAAAATATTACATATCACATGCGTCGAATCTTTACATTTCCGTTAAAAACGGAAAGTAATCACAAAATATATTTTTATTATAAGCTTTCTACATATATACTGATATACACGTACAAAAAAGCAACTACAAAACGACATTGTAATTATTTCTCTATAATTAATACAATATAGTAGTTTTCCTTTCTGATTGATTTAACACAGCGAAAATCTCCATTGATGAGCAACACTAATGATATGTCAGATTAGAGTCAGTGACAGCTATATGAAAGTGAGGTGTCTTTTCCTGACATTACTTTCCATGAGAACAAGAAAATGCGTACGGATAATCACCTGATGTGACAAGGTCTAGGCCGTGAGATTTGCCGTATTGTAGAGATGACTGACGACTTTGTTGATATATATATATATATATATATATATATATATATATATATATATATATATATATATATATATATATATATATATATATATATATATATATATATATATATATATATATATATATATATATATATATATATATATATATATATATATATATATATATATATATATATATATATATATATATATATATATATATATATATATATATATATATATATATATATATATATATATATATATATATATATATATATATATATATATATATATATATATATATATATATATATATATATATATATATATATACATATATACATGTTATCATTTCAAACACTCAGTATTAGTAAAATAACAGATAACAGATGTCGATAAGTGTGTAACGTATTTGAACCAAACCACTAGAAAGCAAGTGTAAGCAAGCATACATAATTTCGTTTAGAGCCTTTCACAATCTAGATCCTGTTAAAACACATTAATTCGTTGCCAATTGTACTTAGTCAATGAGAAAATCCTAGGTTTCTACTTAAATGTTTCTTCCATTAACATTCTAACAACGTTATTAAGTGATTGTCTAGAGTTTAGCCTCTAAAGTGAACTTAACACTTCCCTAATGATCGATTGATATTACGTTCTAAAAGAATTATTTAAAGGTCAGTTTTAAATATATTTATAAGATAATGAATGAATGAATAAGATGATAAATCGCAGACCTAAGCGAGGTGGTGGCTGAACTTAACGCCGCGCTTGCCTACTTACCACACCAATGATAATGGAAATTAAATATCTCATATTTCTCTAGTGAGAATTGAGCACACAAACCGTTGCGTACCTCTTCAGACGCTGCGCCTCTTCTCCATGAAAGTCCGCTTTGAAAAATATTTATTTTTTACATACTAATTTAAAACATTTTGGAAAAAAATATCTAAAACATGTGTAACAATAATTAAACATAAGCTAATTCTACTACAGGATGTTTAAAGAAAGGGCGGTAGTAAACAATGGCCCTTGTCGTCAATTTCTAAAGTGACATACACATTTTAGGTTAACCACAGCTTCTTCTAACTTAGTATTAGTGGTCAAGCTGTGTGTGATACATATCATTTCTATGGTGAACTTTAGAACAACAGCATTCGAAAGGAAATCTACCTTGTAAAATATATTTACTAAAATGTAAAGATAAGAGTTCATTATGATTAATATTAATTCTATATATTATGTATTAAAATTAATATTTATGATAAGAACATATAGTGTAAGTCCAAAAACCATTTGTGTAAAGTGTCAATTAAACTACAAAAAAAATCATATTTACCACACAAATTGCATATCTGGGAATCGAACCTGTGATATCTGTACCACTTTATCTCATCTTAAAAACATACAAGACTATTAATCATACTATTTAAAGTCAATAAAGCTAACAAAATTCATGTAATCATTGAATTAAACACTCGCTGCCTATAATCAATGTTACGCTCCTTTACCTATTTGCCTGTCAAGTACTAACAATTTATTGTGTTAAGTAATTTAATGCTTATTAAATGTAATGGGTCGATGATTCTGGGTAGTAATCAGTCATCAAATATATGTATATATTTGTTTAAATATATATACAAAATATATATACTTATTTAGCTTTATATTGTAATTACTGTATTATTAGTAACTCTATACGGAGAACGGAGTGATTTAACATTAGATTAACATTAGATCTCTATCTTGACTTTAAAATATTTTGAACCCTAAATTTATGTTCAAAATACTATGAAATGCTTTTTGTAGAATAAAAAGTAAAAAATTTTTAGACATACAAATCGAGTAAAGAATATTACAAATCTATACACGATTTATCATTATTATTACAACATATAGCTTTATATCTTATTTCGTATATTTACAACGTAAATATGAAGCTTTCATATAGTTATAGAGCTTTTTATATAGATCTCAATAGATGATTTTATGTAGGCTTTAGAGTGATTGCCTTTATCCAATACCTTATCGAGTATAGAACTAGAACTGCAAGCAAATAAATAGCCTGCGACAGTAATAAAATATAGACTATATCAGAGTAATCCAGGCTAATAGTACGTTTAATGCGCTCAGTTATAAATTGTATAATTACTTACTAGGCTAATGTTCGTGCTTGTGCATATTAAAGAAACTAAACTGATATATATATATATATATATATATATATATATATATATATATATATATATATATATATATATATATATATATATATATATATATATATATATATATCTATATATCTATATATATATATATATATATATATATATATATATATATATATATATATATATATATATATATATATATATATATATATATATATATATATATATATATATATATATATATATATATATATATATATATATATATATATATATATATATATATAGGTATATATATATATACATATACATACATACTTGTTTTATTGTAGTTAATAATTTAGAGAAAAAATCATATAATCTACTTATATGTATAACAAAAACCTTATTATATGTATAACAAAAAACACGTGACTTCTTTCTCTTTTATCTGTTTCAGTGATCGAACTTAAAATGTCTTATTATGCCTAATTAATTTTAGAAACGCAGTTATTATACGTATTATAAAATAGCTTTCAAAGTACTATGGACTTGTGTTGAAAAGTCAGAAACGTCCTAGTAGCATTCAGCCATATTTTTTATTTTCAATAACGACATTACTATAGAGATATTTTACAGGTCATCTTTGTAGGTTATTGTGTGGATTATAAATAAAATATTGACATGTGTATCATTATATTAGCGGTCATAAAACTGATGACACCAAATTAGTACAAAAATCTAGGAAAGCGTAGGAGAAATGAAGGCTAACGAAAGCAATGTATAAAAATTTTAAAGTAATTTGTAACGGTGACTAGTATAACGGTTGTGGCACATTGATATCTTTTCGTATTTAATGCACTGCTTAGGTTCAACTATAATCATTCTATTGATTGTGTAAAACAAAAATATACTTCTTGAGACAAGCGCATTTAATTTTTAAAAAATAACTTATTTCCAAATTATTATTATTTTTTATAAAATTTTGATGAAATGTGCTTCGCTTGTAATTTAAATGTACAAATCGAGGAATATAAATACTTCACTTCGCAGAATAGGGGGCGGAATTATTCATATATATTCGAACATAATTTATTTTTATTTAATATATTCATACAAAAACCTCATCGTATCGTGCTTATAGGCAGATCTTGACCCACTGCGTTACGATGACCTAAAGTCTACATATAGTCAAAATAAGAAAATATTCAAAACTAAAATATATATCACTTTCAGATATATATATATATATATATATATATATATATATATATATATATATATATATATATATATATATATATATATATATATATATATATATATATATATATATATATATATATATATATATATATATATATATATATATATATATATATATATATATATATATATATATATATATATATATATATATATATATATATGTACATAATACAATTATTTTTATAAAAATATAACACAAATAATGGAATAAAAATAATAATAGTAAATTTAACTTCCACCGGCGGAAGTGTTACAAAAAAAACGCCTTCTGGTTAAGTACCAAAAATATTAAGGTTATAAATACGATTAAGAAGTTTTTACTTATTTTTTTTTTCTTATCGACATTGAATTATCTATTCAAAGATGTCTCTTTTTTATTCAAGGTTCTTGTAAAAAGTAACCGTTAATAATATATAATCTGTATAAAATTAACATTGTAATTTAATTACAGATTAACGCATAATTAGAAATAAAACTTTATAAATTTAGTAAAAAATAGTTGGTACGCTCAATTAATGAATAAAAATCATGACATATTTTTCTTTTAATAAATTTCTTAACATGGCCATTCATGAGTTGCTTTTAAATAGTATCAAATAAATTTTTAGCTGCAAACTTGTCTAGAAATTTCTAAATTAGACTTTTTAACTTTCTCATAAATATAAATTGTGAGCGTTTATGTTTTAAACATACCTGTATGGCTAAATGCAGGCGCCGCACCATATTTACTAAAATTTGACCTGGAATTGAAGTATGGACCCAGTTAACTGAACTAGTGACATGGTATCCAACTGTGATGTAGATGGCAAGATCTTGTTTAATATGAATGACTATTTGCACATTTGCTTGTGCTCTATTTTAATGTACTTATGACTATTAGGTATAACTTTATATGTAAATTTTTCATGCATTGTAATTTTAATTATCATCAATCCTTATAAAGTCTTTTAAATCTGCACCAAATTTAAATATAAATCATATGTGCCTACAGTTTTCACGTAAAAAACATGTGTCCATAAAATATAAAAGGTTGTAATTTAGATAGATACCATATTTTAGACAAAGGACTGTCGCGTCGTGGCGCAGAGGCGCAACGTCAGCTTGTAAGCACGACGGTTTGTGAGTTCGATCTAACTCGGGAGGTATGAATTATTTCATTACCATTTAATTGGCGATGGCTCAAGAGCTGGAAAACAGAGAGCGAAGTGACTTAACATTAGTTTCCCACAATTCTTGCGGTCACCTCTGCCTACCCTGCAATAAGCGGGTTATAATTTAATATTTATGTAATTATACAAGTAATAAAAACATTTAAGTGACTGGATAGTCTATACGGATGTATTCAAAGAAAAAATAACTTTTTGCGACTGAATTTTGGTTCCTTAATTAACATGATGACTTTTTTTAAAACCACAAGCTCATTTACGATGATTGAAAAATTGAGAGTCACCTTGACACTTTGCGGTTACGGCAAATTATATGGTAACATACAACCAAAATATGGTAATGAGTTACGCGGTCGGCAATAATATTATTTATTTTTAGTATTTAACTTTATTATCCAACAAATCTAATACAATATAAATTTATTTACAATTGTCACCAAAAGTGTTGAGTTAAGAAGTGTTGCGTAGAGGTATAGCGTGTATCTATAAGCGCGACGGTTTGGGAGTTCGATTCTCGTTCGGGAAGATGAATTTTTGCATTTCCATTTCAACTAGACAAAGCGCGCATTGAGTTCCGCCACTCAACACACAATTCCGAAACGGCGGAAGGCGAGAACCGGAGTGTTATAACATTAGGTTCCTACGGTTCCTGCGTTTCCCTCTGCCTACCCTGAAATGTGAAGACATAAAAAAAATGATAATAAAAACAAGAAGATTATTTGCCATATATAGTCTATGCAATAAAAATGAGGAAAACATTGATTCCGCCATGTTCTTAAGAAATGCGGATGAATATAGTCACAGTCTTTATTCAATACATCTATGTCCATCTCGTTAAAAAAATTAAACATCCCAAATTGGACAACGTCAACTAATTTTATTGCCCTGTAAATAAAGATGGCAGATCAAAGTGTAGGAAGGGCATAATCCAATTTCCTGTCTTCATTATAATAAGCCACAGCTAAGATTAACCCAAAAAAACGATATATTTTGAAAACTTTCTCTACAAAAGACTAGAATGTTAAATTTCGCTTTGATTATAACAGGATTTATAATTTATGCTAAGTAGTTTATTGTAATTGATACTTTGTCAAATTTAGCTTAGATTAATTGTATTGTGTCAAATGTGTCAACGGCTTAGTGAGTATTTCGAAAGCTTATGGACGATATATGCACATATCTCAAAAGCTTTAGAGTTTCTGCTAATTATTGAGATTTATATTAAGCATTTAAGACGGATTTAGCTTAATATTATAATAATAATAAATGAAGGTTTTAAAATTTAAATTAAGCTAACTCTTTAATTACAAGCGCTCTTCCGTCACAAAACGGTATTTTACAATTAGTATCATTTTGCTAACAAAAAAATGTAAGTGGCGTATATATGTTCTTTTTACTCCATTGGAAATATATTCACTCCTTGCTTTACTAAAATTAAGAAAACACTGGGTATGATTGTAAATATAGGTAGATAACGCTTATTCCACGGCACGTATAAACTAAACTGTTATTTGCTATGTGGAGTGTTCTGTGACTACATTGTCACCTTGTCACCAACTAACACGTTCACTGACCTACGGGAAAAATGTGACACTAAAATCTTTTTAGTGATACACTTTTAAACCGGAAAAAGCTTAATTTTTTTAGGCGAATTACTTTAAATATACTAAATTGAACGAAATACTCACTACTCACTGACCTACGAGAAAAGTGTAAGTGTAGTTTTTTTAGCTTCACGCTTTATCCCGCACAAGGCAGGGTAGGCAGAGGGAACAGCAGGGACCGTGGGAACCTAGTGTTAAGACACTCCGTTGCTTAGCCCCTGCTTTTTCCGTCCCCACTTTCCGCCGTTTTCGAAGCATTGCGTGTTGAGTGGCGGAACTCAACGCCGCGCTTTGCCTAGTTTGTCAGAGCGAAGAAAACGGAAATAGAAAAATCCATCTTCTCCGACTGGGGATCGAACCCAGTAACCGTCGCGTTACAGGCAGACGTTGCGCCTCTGCGCCACGACGGTCCTCTTTTTTTCGTGTTACACTTTTCACGTTTAATAGAAAATGTGCTAATGTACTGTAATGTATAAATATTATGTATTTTCCTCAAAATGCTTAAAATATTTTGAATATATTACGCGAAATTTACCGAAAAGAAAAAAAATACCGCAAATATCAGAGTAGATGGAGAAATAAAACACTTTCTATCTAATTTTAGATACATTAGTAAAAAACAATAGTTGCGGTAAAACGCACACTTCATATTTTAATCAGGACAAATAAATGTAATAATTCACTCCCTCGAGTGACCCATTCAAAACTACAACAATTATAGAGTTGTTAAACAATAAAAAATATTTTATTTAATCTATTATATTTCTCTTATAAGTTGTTAAAAAACCTGTTAAAAATAGACTACCTAGGATTACATTTAAAAATACTTTTAAAATCATCTTACAATGAATACTAAAAATTAAATTGAAAGATTTAAAATTTTGTGAAACGCTATTCAGGGAAGTTGTCGACAAATTAATATGATTATCAAATAAAAAAACAGGATTTGAATTCACACTTCCTGAATAATAAATTCGAGCGCTTTGCTTAATTATACTACGCTTTTAAAAAATGCAAAACATCAATATGTTTTCAATTATAAGCGTGTGAAGAACTTTAATTCATATTATTTTAGCCTCTTATATGACATTTGATAGAATTCTACATACTTTAATTAATATATCCTTATCCTATGAAACATATCCGTAATGCGGAAGCTTTTATGACATCCGTTGAACTGTTTGTAATTTACATAGAAACAGTATAACCAGTACGTACGAGTAAATATTAAACTGTATTTTTTGCATATATAATATTAAAAAAAAAAACATATTATTATTATATAGTTAAATATTTCTAAAGCCTTGACTAAAAATCCTTCATTTTAAAATAATTACATATAAAGTAAAAAGTTTGACTAAGGCCGTGAAACACTTATAAGCTTAGCGAATGAAATATATTTAAAATGTGAATTGCATACTTATGGCACTGGCAATATTACTTAATACAGTAATTATAGCTTTAAATAAGGTTTATTCATAAATGAGTAGGTACGTTATTTTTAATTGAACGGATACGACTGTTCTACAAGTAGGTCAGCGATGCAGCGAAATGCGTTTATTTGAAGTGCAAACACGTGCCGAGCTTATAAGTAGTGTATTTATAAATGTTAACTATTTAGTTTTTAAAAGTGCATTTCTTTTAAAAAAGGCCTTTCATTTATTTAAGTAAACTGTGTAAACTTAAAAAATATCTTAAGTTCTTCTAATATAACTTAAAAGCTCCCTAATTTCGTTAACATAGTAATTCTACTAAAACTCTCCTTAATTGTGTACAAAAATAAAATAAATAAATTTTATATTGTGGTATATGAATCCGAGTCGTTCTGGAATAGTAAATTCAAGCACTCGTCGTTTGTTAAATATGAATAAGCTCTTTTACACATAAACTTTTGTGTGACAATTTTTATTCGAGAGTACTAGGGAGGGCTCGCTTATACATATATTACAAAGCCTATTAACCATCATATATAGCTATCGATATCGATTTACTAGATATTGATTTGAAAGATTCGCACTTAACTCTAACTCAGGCAGATGCATTAAATTGCAACGGAATGCATTAAAGTATGTTTATGCCCATAATGTCATAATGTGTTTCTATTTGTGCACTTAAGCGGTGTTATGATTGGAAGCGAAGTAATGCGAGCCATGTTTGATACGAGTACCGTTTGAATGATTTGAAATATGTACGACGATGGGTTTCAAGCTTTTAATAGCTATTAATGAGTTTCTTTTTGTTTAAAATCAATTTTTTGTTATGTTTCTTTTATAATCTTAAAATGTTTTTGCAATAAAACTAGTTTTGTGTAAGTTTTTGTATATTATTTAAATTAAAATGTGTTTTTTATTGTCTGTATCAAGTTTGTACTATCAACAACTTCATTTGCAATTTAGTTATTTGAAAATATATTTTAATGTTACAAACAGTTATATGATAGTCACATAAGAAACTTACTAAAAAAGCTCTAAGCAATAAAAATAAAATAAAAAAAAAATATGCTTGCGGTAACTCAGTAAAAAGGTCTAATATTGTAAATCCTTGTAGGTCAATCATATTAACCAATTCCATTCCCTATGCTACATCTCGAAATTTGATAGATCCTGGAGACCAAGTGCTTTAACATAATTTTTTCACAACAAAAAAACATTCAATACAATGGTAGTTCGATGCTGAAAATAACACGTACATTGTGATCTTATTTTACTCCAACCATCGACGTCGGGGCAGTGATTTTATAGTGTAATGTTTATTTTTAGGGTACATTCATCCGAGTGCATTCTGTATATATATACCTAAGCTCTGAGTGTACTGAAAGATGTACACGCTTACAAATACAGATATGTAATTTATAATTGGTTGTAATTTCATTTATATCTCATAATACAAACAGCGAAATCTAATTGAAAGAAATCACCCGTAGATTTCTTAAATACATACGTTTTAACAATTTTTTTATAAATTATTTATTTTTAAATTCACACTCTATGCCGATCTATAGCGGAACCTAACGTCGCAATATATCTTAGTAATGCCGGAAAATATAAAAGTACCACAACCATCGCGTTTACTATCAACCACTGTGACTCAAGGCCGTAAAGAGCCCCCTCTTTGGAGAAAATACATAAATATATATATTTACTTAAAATTAAAGGCTTTATTATATAACTTTGATAACTTGAAATGAAAAACTTGCTACTCAACCTTTAGACATTTTTCTTTTTCTTTTATTAAAGGTAGAAAGGTCATAAAGTAGCGTACATTTTTTTTACTAAAATCTTTATAGTTATTACGTATCTCTATAAGGTAATCTCGTCGTATATATTTCTCTTAATGAGGTGTTAAATATAAAGAATAATAACTATGTTTTTAAAACCAGTCGTCGTAAAATATATTTATGTTATAAATTAACCTTCGTAAGAAATTACTTTGGCGCCACGTTTTTATTTAAAATTAAGAAGATTTGTTGAAACGCAAAAAGTAAAAACCATTAGGTGAAAATTGATTACTATATATATTTTATTAAAAATCTTTATCGTAGTTGTTTTAAAGATAAGGTAGATAAATATATTTTTAAATTTAGATTAATTGAGTTGTACAATTTTATGAAATTTATAGTTTTTGAAATTTAAAAAAAAAATAATAAAATGAAGACCAAGAACTAAGTATATTAATAACGTCGTTACCCTGGTTTAGTTGTATATATAATCTTGTATTTTTTCAATAGAAAGCTACTAACTATATTGAATTTCTCAAAAAAAATTTAGCATATTAAGATTCTGCTTTGTTGTGACCTTTACAACAGTATGGAAATAATGGGGAAATTTAAAAATTTTCTTTTAACAAAAACTAAACTATTATTATAATTATTATTAAATATTTTTAAATTGTTAGAAGGCAGTAAAATAACAGTAAAATCGTAAATTTGTAGTATATTAGAAATCTCACATCCTTCTATATCGTGATTCAATATACACAACACTTCTATGACATAACTACAAGCAAAAAGCAAAATGCATTAGTTTGTCTGAAATGCTAAAGCGAACGTCAACATTGTAGGGACTGGAGTCGATCAAAACACTTCAAAACATTGTGGAGAGCTCTCGCAAGTGAAATGGCAACGACACGACTGTCAATAGTTGATGGTGACAGCTTATTGACTGTAGGTTCTCTAGCTCTACCATTGTATACGTAGAGAAAATATAATCTAAGCTGATGTGGAGGGCTAACATTATGTTCATATTATTGTTACATTCTGACTTGGAATCATTTGTTATTAACCTGTATTTAGGTTTCTTTAGATCCAATTTTAAGTTAAGTCAAATGTTTTTAAGTTTAATAACACGTGTACGTGATTTTTAATGAATAATATACATATATTTTTACAAGTAATTCATAGAGAAATACAAATTATTGTTTTTTTTATTAGACAAAACTCGTGACTTCATAGAAAAGCGAACAAGATAAATTGTATGTAATGTAATTGTATGTAAAAAGCGTAAGCTAATTCTTTGTTCCATTCAAAATTTGATTATATTATTTACATTAAGATTGATTTTCGCGATTTGTTCTACACAGTAATCATAAATGTAATTTTAAATACTAAAATATTACATTGAAACCGGTTTATTAAGTGATAATTAATTATTTTAAAATATAAATACTCTATGTTGGTGTTTTTTTCATTTATACAATGGAAAAAAGTGGAAAATAATGTTTTTATAATCATTTACTATGTAACAATTTCGTATACGAAGAATATAATAAAAGTATATATATAGTAAATATATTGTGATACTAAAAGAGCATTTTGCGAAAAGTCAAATAATCATTAGTTATTTTGCTTCAACTGTAAACCGGCGTGTGACATGCCGGTCTATTTCTGTAAGTGTAACGGAACGCAGGACGTTATTTTAATGGAGAAGGATTCCATTTGAATTACGCTAACTGAAGTTTCAAAAAGAAGTCAATGCTTATTGAAATATTTTACTTTATAATACATGTGTGTAAATAGTATTTATATTTATTTATATATACATAGATTTATAAATGGACACTATTGTGTCTTTATGAAACAGTGCCATTTTTACCATAAATATCGTGGATTCGATCCCCATTCAAAGAAAATCTTGATTATTTTCCAATGCCAATTGTATGTCAATCATTAATCAACACAAAGTCTCGAACTTCTTCCAGTGGAAAAAAGTTACTTTTGCCTAGATACTATATTAGAGACACAATGGTTTGTTAAATGCAAAAATAATATGTTCAAATGTGAGAACTCTAACTAATTTTTGGACTTAGCATTTACAAAATAAAATAAAGCTTTTTTTACATTTATAAAAATATTCACTTTTATTTAAGATAGAAATAATTATCGTTGTTTGTTTGTTGCTTTTCGAATAGCATACAAAAGTCCAAGTATAGGCAATCAAATTCAAAGTAATATATCCAAATGCCCAAATCCTCATGCATACAAATCACATCGCTACTTGTTAATATAAGTATTAAATAATGCAATGTCGACGCTTCACTCGTTTCGTGCTCACTTTATTATTCACACAGCAAATAAAGAATAACAATACGTCGAATCGACTGTCAAGTTCACGGGTGATTTATACGCGGCATCTGCGGCTCTTTGTGACTCACGCGTGAGATGTATCAGCTGCTTTTAGTTTGAATTTTGGATATTTTTGGAAGTACTAAAATTTCATCCTAATCGTTTTTAACATTGGTAATTTTGCGAGTGTTTTTGTGACATACGTTTGTATGCATTGCACGGTAAACGGCCCCATATTTCGTCCAAATCTTTCTTTCTTTCTTTAAACCATCGGGCTTAGTCAGATAATAGAATATCTTTTAAAATTTGAAAATTAGAACTTCAATTAAAGTTAGTTTTACGATTGAATAAATTAAAAATATTACTTTTATTATACAATATAGAACAAAACGCAATATACCATAACCAACGATTTGTTATATCGGTTTACTTGAATTAATATAAAAGATATTGAAAACAGCACGATTACTCTACAGCAACGCTTGTAGTATACCGATTGTTTATGTATTGTAGTGAAAATTAAAAGCCATTCATTCATATTGCAATCAATAACTTCATGTTACACATGGAATGGTACGAAATCGAATAATGTAAGCCTCTGGCTCGGCCCATAAAGTGTAAATCTTTATGTGCCAGCGCGGAATTTCCCCACCTTTGTACAGTGCATATTGCACACGTAAAATAAATATTAACTTAGCCTTGTTCGATATTAAATTTGTATAATAAAATATTGCAATAATTTTAATTTATGACAATAATAATACGCAATGAAATCAATTATTTACGTAAAGCTATTTTAATCGAATCGATTTTTAATTGTAATTGTGTATTTCTTAATTGTAATGCAGTAAGCGTACTTGTATGTATTTATTTCTGACAGAAAGAGAATATTTAAGTAACCTAAAGATTAACAAAAAATTTAATGTTTTCTTTAATGAAATAATATTTAATATATACATTTATTAAGTGCTGTAAACATGTACCTAAGGCTACTTTTTCTAAGTAACCTAATCAATTGAGTATATTTTTAACCTATTGAATTGATAGGAGCACAGTCTAGTAAAGTAGGGTTAGGATCAAAGAGGAAAGTTCAAGACATAGACATAATAAAATCTTTTATTCGGCAAGACGAGAACGACAAATATAAGGTGCACGCATTGGGTTTAGAAATGCAAAACGAGTGGCTAACTATAGGAGAATTCTGTATCCCTTTAGCTTTAAAATGGCGCACCCTAATTCACGACTGGTCTCCAGCACTATTAAAATTCTATCTAAATGCGTTCCAAATGACTCTTCCAGATCAAAGTAACTTAGTAAGATGGGGTAAAGCTACCGATAAATCTTGCTACATCTGTAAAGAGGCAGTAGGGACAGCTAAACATATGCTGATAGGGTGTAGGGTACTCTTGGATAGTGGTCAATACTCGCGGCGCCACGATAAAGTACTAGAAATCATACGTGAAGCCGTTAGTCTATCTGTAGCAAGAGCACAGAGAAATATAACAACCAGCAAACGCTCAATAGAGTTTGTGAAAGAAGGTTTTTATAAAAAACCCACACAAAAACCTTTCTCTATATTAGATCCAGCTCCCGATTGGACACTTAGGATGGACGAGTATGAGAAAGAGTATAGAATCCCTGAGGATATTTGTGTTTCGTCATCCAGACCGGATATTTTTCTCTATTCTCGAAGCCTAAAACGCATAGTACTGGTAGAACTTACAGTTCCGTGGGAAACAAATATCCCAAAAAGTCACCATCTAAAACTTAATAAATACTTTGATCTTACAAACGAACTGACCAGGAATAGGTTTAGAGTTAGCTTATTTGCGGTTGAAGTAGGAGCGAGAGGTATAACAGCGAAATCTCTCTATAGTTTACTCAAAGATCTCGGCCTATCTAGAACTATTATAAATTCATTTCTAGAACGCACTTCAAAGGCGGCTTTGGTAGAATCGTTTAGAATTTGGTTAGGTAGTGGGAGGAGCTCGGACAGTGAAGGTGAGCGTTAATGCATTTTAAAGGGGCCCCTTTAAACCTACACTTGGGTCGCAAGTCCCAAGCGCTGATCGGAGCTCCTCTTCCTACAACGCGATGGGCCCGGCACCCGCACGGTGAATCCATAGAATGCTAAGCAGTTTTCTTCTCATGCTTTTGTCTAGATAAATTTGGACATCGATAATCATTTACATGTATGAGGGCCTAAATATAAAAATGTGGCTTTGATATAGGTACAATATTTTTTTAGGTGAAATTACCTTATTTTTTATAAGTCCATACAAATTAACAATTGGCAAATTAAACAAAAACATATTTTGCTTCTATTAAAGGAAATCCCAACGACAAAATATTGTACGGGAGACCGAACAAGCGTCGCAGCGCGTCTTTCCCTGCCCCTCGGTCGCTGGACCGCCGTCATTCCTTAAGGATCTTCGGTTCATCTAGCAAGTACTTGCAGCGATGCGCTTCGACACGCAGCTTACACCACAAACACGCCAACACAACCGATAGCTCTTCTTCCACCGATTACCCTCCAAGTGTAGAATCTGCATCGCCTAGTAAGTAGTTCTGCATGGTTATTTTTTTATTTCTTTTTAATTTATTTTGCTGCTATCGCGCTAATAAATGTAGATTTTATTAATGTACATATGTCGTAGAAGAATGTTTATATATGTCATTTTTATTTTTTTTTTTCAAAATATTCTCGTTTTTAACAAACAATATCATTAATATTTTCAGAGAAAGTGTCGTTGCTCTCCCGCTTATTCAGACGAAGCGGCCGCAGCAAGCAGACCCGCGCGATGAGTACCTTCTCTGCCCAGTTCCCGCCCACTGAGTGGTTCAACTCCAAGGCGGTACATCTGCACTGTGTCGCAACGCAAACCGACTCTAAGGTAAATATCAACTAAATTAACACGTTATTTGCAGTAGAGAACCTAATCATTTTTTTTTTGATATCATCAAGAGATATCCGCGTTTTACTGATTCGATATTAAGCTATAGGTTCGATTACAACGTTAGGTGTCAACAGAAAACGAACTATTTGAACTTTTCTCTTTTATTTTTTTAGACTACTTTTGATGAAAGTCTAAATGGTTTCGGTCTATTTACTCGGTTTTTTTTTTTATTTCTTACGTATAATTCTTATTTATCTGTTATAATTTCCAGGAGTCCCTGCAGAGTCAAACATCAATAGTATCATCGTACTACGACGGTTCGGAGATCAGCAATCGGTCGTCGACGCTACCAAGGAGGCACAAAAGACATCTCTCCACCGAATCAGGTTTAGCGACATCCACGCAATACGATCATTCACCTGTGAGGCAATCAAGCCCCAGCTCTGGCAGTCTTCCAAGATCAACTTTAAGCAGAAGTTCCACAAACAAAACAATTCTAGATCATTTTGGATCTCCACAACGAAACAGCGAGCCTAAGTTAAGGGATAGCCCTAATGGGAGTTTGAGACGTATGGACTACTCCGATAATGTAATGTCCACTAGCGGTCCATCCAGCTTGGAATCAACTAATAATCGAACACCGAGAAAGGATAGCAAAAATGGTCCATCAGATCTATCCTCAACTATAAAAAGAAGCTATCAAACGAGTAGCAGCGGTCACTCCAGCTTAGAGTCGCACATATCTGATCGCACGTTAAAACCTTCACCTAGTCATAGTAATGGAACAGGTTTAAGCAGAGCACAATCCCTTGTCAAAGTTCAAAGCTTACAAAGTTCCCCCAAAAGTTTACATAAATATAGAACTAAGCCTCCAATCGCCGGTGGTGAAATAAAGAACGGCAAAGGTCCCTCCCCGAGGACTTCACCAAAAAACTGTCCAAATACACCCAAAAAAACCGCAACCCCTCTGCATAACAAAGCATTAGGAGCGAAAGCCGAGAACCCCGCTACCGCAATGCTTGCTAGTTCTAATTCAAACAATTCCATCACTCTTAAAGTAACTACTAATACGATGTCACAGAATGGCGGAACCAACACCAAAGTATACGTACAAAACTCTCCTGTTCGATCTGTAATTACTTTTGAAAATGGCAAAGTTACCGAAGCCACGAATGGGAGTAATATTTACATAATCAACGACGACAGGCAGGTAGTGTCGGTATCGCAAAACGGTGTTGCGAATCAAGTCCCAAAAAACCCTCAAGAAACCTCATTTGATGTTTGCGTCGAGAAAAAGAAGCAAATTTACAAAGAGCCGGAACCTGTTAAAGTACAAGAGAATAAATTTAATAAGAACTCCATTAACGATACGGGGATGAATAATAATCGAAAACTTTCTTTACAAATAGGTGGAGCGGCGAATAATAATAGTTTTATATATAAGAATCAGTTAAACAATACAAATGAAGCCGCTTCAAACCCGGCTTCTCCGGCCATACACAATAATATCCACAATATTGAGACAAGCACGAACAGCAATCCGTCGACACCAACCAAGAGTTACGATAACGTTATCGGATCTCTAGGTAATTTGAGATATCAAAAGAACTCTCTCACGTCGATAAATAGTGGACTGCACACGAATATAAATTCGAACAGCGAATTAAAAAGCGTCGACCTGCTGAAGAAAGCGGCAGCTTTGCAAATGCTAAACGGCCTTCCAAATGTGCACAACAGAATGAGCTCAGAGTCGATAGCCAACTTGCTAACGAAAGGTATCGATCAAAAGCCGACTGTGTTGGGCTCGGAGCCAAACCTCGCATTGAAGAACCAAGAATTGATAAAAGATATCAACACCTCGACCGAGAAAATAAACTGTTTGGAAAACAAACAAAAACGATACAGTCTTAGCCAGGATGGCAAGAAAGACCAAGATTTTTATAACTTTCCCAGCTTGACCGATTTGAGCTTTAATTTCACTAGTTTAGCTGCACAGAAGATATTAAAAGGTGTCAGTATAAATAGCGTGGACACGTTGGTTGAGTTAAATATGGCGGCCAACGGTACAGGAGAAGCAAAATAATAGGGACGTAGCTGCAGTATGCACGGACTTCGGTCTTGTATAGTATAAAGTAGGATAGACGGTTTATTTTGTTTAAATGTACAATAGTAGTATTAATTAATCAATATAAGTTAGTTAAAAACTTAATTGTAACAATTTCACTATACTTAGTTCGAACTTTGTACTCATTTGAGATTTTTATACCCTCAACTTATTAAAATTGTCCTAGAATTTTTTCCATGTATCCCTTTTATATATTTTTAGTATACTAACCTATCCACATTATTAATATAGAAATTTATATCATTCAGTATTCATATTAACATTTGGTAAATTCTTAGTTTGTAGTTCACTGAATGTAAACTCTGGTATCAGTAATATAACAACTAAAATTATGACAAAAGTTACAATCGTCGTTTATATTTATTCAATAAATTATTAAGTAAAAATAATATGAAATCCTATGATATCTAACATTATAATCAATGGACGCTCAGAAAACTATAACATTTTGGCAATTATCTACTGATACTAGAAATAAAAATAGTAAAGAGTATGACAATAAATTACTTCTTGCAAATCAATGGTGGCCTAAGAATACCCATCCATAAATGAATATAGTGCCTATTCAACTTTTAGAATATACCCATCACTGTATTAGTAGTACTAGCATACTCTAAATGTAGCCTTTAGCACATATCTATTCACTTCATTAGAACTTTTCCACACATATGCACTTCTGTTTGTGCCATCGCAGCTTCCAGTAAAAAGTTGAGTACAAACTAGAATACATCTCTTTACGAAAAACATATTCCATCCAGGGATGGGAATTTATAGGGGTGTTATGTAAAATGTATGTCATGTATAAGTGCCATAAATAAAACCATAATGTTATGAAAGAATCAAGCCATTGGTATGATTTTGGAAGATTGGCGCCCATTATATTTGTGTACTGCACTTTAAGTGTAGTAAAATCAAAGGGTAATATATTTATTCATTAGAGAATATAATCGGAAGTCAATGCATACTAAGGTTAAGTGTTCAGTAACGCCATTTGTAAAAAATGTATTAACAATATAAGTTGATGCTTTAATTTATTTGTTTCATTTATTCCTACACCTTGTGACATCAAGCTTTATTTTTTAAAAAAAATTTAATAAAATTACATTAAATAGAAAATTTATTAAATGCATTCTAAAGTCTTAATATATATAATGTATACTAAGAGCAAGTTATAGTACTGTGCTCCATTACATCGCTTATTTGTGACGGTTCAGTTTCAGTCTGATTTTTAATTGAATTTAGCCAGTCATCAGTAGGATTTATTTTTTTTAAATCTGTATCAGAACATTCACTTTTTTCATCGTCTGTATTAGTTGCTTCACAGTCAGTTTCTTTAGAATTCGAAATATCAAGAAATTCATCGCTTTTACACATCAAATTATGTTCAATAATAACATTCGTATCTACATCACGAAATTGTTTGGACACTTCCTGTGTTTGGATATTAACATAACACACACAATCCTTAGTTTCTGTGATTTGTTTCAAGGCAGCTTCTTCTATAGCTTCTATTTCTTCTAAGTCTTCTTTCACCGAGGTGTCCTCTATTGTTTTATAAGAGTACATATGATCATCATTTGGACTAACGTAATCTTCTAATATAAAAGTGTTACTATCAAAATTAAGTTTTTTAAAATCGATAACACCATAATTGTTAATATAATCTAGTAAGCTAGGTTCATTGTTATAGGATATTTTAATATTCTGAGCACAATTTCTTTCAAAATCTTTGTTGTTCTCACATTGTTTTCGAATAGCGTCAAGTTGTCTTAATGTTTTAAGCTCCCTGGCTTTCAAAGTTGCATAGATGTGTGCAAAAGATTTCCGGACTGTAGCCTTTATCTAAAAACAAAAATATTTTTTTAAATATAATTAGTGTCATTGAAGTTATAAGTTATTCATAATTCACGAATAATTCTTACGTTTTCAATATTCTTCTCGAAATCATCTGAATCACTCGCCATATTTGTTGTTGTTGTAACATTTTTTTTAACTAATAAACGTCAAAGTAAACGATGTATTTGGACCTTAGTCTTTTAAGCTATAGCCATAGATTAAATATAGAATATATAACTACCTATGTTACCAGATTACATTTATTTCAAAGGATTACTTAAAACAGCTTGCTGTTTTTACTACAAGACTAGTTTTAGGAACTAAAAGCCTTATGGCTAGCATATTTCATTAAAATTCTCTCAAACGATGACGAAAATTATTTGTTAAAGGCATAAATGACATTTAATTCAATGTGTATCATACCCGTGTATGTATACACATTGGCTAGATTACACACAAAAAAATTCATAATACTAAACAAACTAAAACAATAAGTAACTACAAAAAATAAGTATTTATGTTAAAATATGGCAAACTTCTCATATAATAATATATTGTATGTTATTATAATAACACACCTGTGCACTGGCAAGATTAAATAAAAAAATGAATGTATTGATTTTTCGTTTGACAGATCTAAAGTAGCTTCAAATGGAAAACATCGAACATAGCTCTGTTCTGAGGATAAAGTAATTTGTTTGTATCCGTAATTATCATACATTAAGTGATTATAATTTGAAGTTTACTAGAGGAAAACATGAGTGAAATAAGACATCGTCGGGGAGATGGTGACGGGAACGAAAAAGTAGAAACTGCTGGGGAATCTGATCATGTAAAAAGAAATATTTGTATTATTTTTATAAACCAGTTTACAAAAAAGGTGCGATCAAATAAATAATTAATACTATTTTGATAGGTTGATTCAGAAGAAGAGAAGGTTTTGGAAGAGAAATATGTGGATGAACTCGCTAAATCGTTGCCTCAGGGCACTGATAAAACTCCTGAAATTCTGGATTCCGCACTCTCCGGACTATCTTCACGGTAAGCGTATAAAAGAATTTAAGAAGTATGTTTTATATTAATAATGTAAATTATGGCATAACTTCTTAAGTCAATTCTTGCCAATTTATTCAACAGTATTGTTATAGTATTTTACAAAAATATTACAACACATGATATAAAACATTATTAAATAATACTTAAATAGCAACATAATTTTATTTAGTTGGCGAAACTGGGTAATTCGTGGTATATTTACCTGGCTCATGATTGGTGGATTCTGTTTACTTATTTATGGTGGTCCATTGGCTCTAATGATAACGGTAAGCAACTTCTTTTCAACTACATTGTGGCTCATTTTTTATCGAATTTAGAAAAAATCTCTTGAAACAAAACTTAAAAAGAAAACTAAATAATAGAATAAATAACATTTGATTGTTTAGTGTTGTAATATTGACAAATACCTAAATTTTTATTACATTCATATCTATGAATCTAGCATCAACATTCCATTCTTTACTTTTGTGCAACTAACAATATATATGAATGACCTTGCCTGATAATAAGCCCAATGCTTGTAGATTGAATTTCTTGAGTTATATGGAAGATTATGTTAAACCTAGATCTCCTCTGCCTACACTATACTAAAGATTTAATATGCAACTAAAAAAATAATATAAATTTTACCTTTTTTAGGTACTTTGTGTACAAGTGAAATGCTTTGAAGAAATTATCAACATAGGTTATGCTGTGTACCGAGTTCATGGTTTGCCTTGGTTTCGATCCCTGTCTTGGTACTTCCTACTGACATCCAACTACTTTTTGTATGGAGAGAATTTAATTGATTATTTTGGCGTCGTTATTAATAGAACGGTAAGTTTTGGTATTTTCATTCACAACTTTATATATATTTGATATAT
Source organism: Dione vanillae (assembly GCA_037178615.1). Taxonomy (NCBI): domain Eukaryota; kingdom Metazoa; phylum Arthropoda; class Insecta; order Lepidoptera; family Nymphalidae; genus Dione; species Dione vanillae. The sequence continues at coordinate 689,906 of JAZFAU010000140.1, forward strand.
GCTTAATATGTTAGTTATACATGTTTGTGAATTTGACGAAGTATTTTATTGATTTGATAAAAAAATTGACTGTAACAATTACCACTCATTCAAAATTAATTGATAAATCAATTGAACTAATTAATATATTTCATAATAATATAATAAAGTATTCCTTGAAATTAAGACATTATTGTGTTTTATAGAATGAGTATTCATATTATTGATATGGCAGCTATGGTTTTAATTTCTCATCAAAGTTCATAAAATATTTCTCTTATGTTTTTGATTGAAACTTTATTTTATATTAGTGTTAGTAAACATCACATGTCTAGTCCACATGACTGGACTGTTGTCTTCTATGAAAATAAACTATTATTATTATTATTATTATAATTATTCATATTAACAATTGACAGTAAAAACTATTAAGTACTTATTATTATGTAAAGCCACTTAATTATTATATTATGATTGTGCTATTGTCACTTAGAGATAGATTTAATTTTGAAGTTAAAAGAAATCAAGTTCCATTAATTTTGTAGTTGTCATAGTAATTTTCGACTTTCTTCCTAATTCTTTTGTTTCTTTTGATAAAAACGAAACCTCAGATATCTTTAATAGATATTTATATCATATTGGTACATATGAAAAAAGTCATAATTGTAAGTATGCAATAGGATTCAATGGAATTAATAATGGAGTTTTATTAAAGGCAAAAATTCAAGAAGTTGCAACTAAATGCCGCGATTTTTGTCATGAAACCATATCACAACAAATAAAATGTAAATTATCCATTCTCCCCTAGTGAGAAAAAGCTTTATGACAGTCTGAGCGGGCGAAACCGCGCATGTATATAGTGTCAAATAATTTAAAAACTACTCCACCGTCAGATCTTTTTAAAAACTCCCTATATAATCAAATTTGTCTTGACACATCAAGGTTTGTCAGTTTTACGACTAAAACACGGTTATTGATCGTTAATTTTCGATATGCGCGCTTCGTTGTAGGTATTGGGTATTAGATTATTGGTTTCGGAGTTTCCCTAATAAATCCAATTTTATATGTAGAATATTATTATGGTATTGCTTAAACATTTTAGATTCCAGGCTTATATATTATAAAAAAGTTTTGTATCTTATTACAATTTTTGTATAAATAATATGAAATAATAAGTTGATATTATTAATAAGTTTACTTTTCTTTTTGGATATGAAATTTAATAAGTAAACTTTAGATTTTTGCAGTGTGTATTTCTCTCAGAGGCATTTTGTTATACAATGAAAAGTTATAAAGTTATACTTACTTAAGATGTAGTTATACTTACAGTACCGTCGTGGCGCAGAGGCGCAACGTGTGCCTGTAACGCGACAGTTTCTGGGTTCGATCCCCAGTTGGAAAAGATGGATTTTTCTAATTCCATTTTCTTCGCTCTGGAAAACTAGGCAAAGCGCGGCGTTGAGTTCCGCCACTCAACACGCAATGCCTCGAAAAAGGCGGAAAGCGGGGACGGAGAAAGCAGGGATTAAGCAACGGAGTGTCTTAACACTAGGTTCACGCGGTCCCTGCAGTTCTCTCTGCCTACCCTGCCATGTGCGGGATAAAGCGTGAAGCTAAAAAAAAAAGAAAAATTATCAAAAAAAATATTTTATTATAAATATTTCTTACGTTATATAATGTGTAATATTTTGTGTACATATTTAGTATAAAAATAGATTTTTTTAGTATAAAAATGATAAAGATAGACCGAAAGTTTTTTGAACAATTTCTTTTTCTGGTGCGTGTATATAATAAGATACACTAATAAAAATTAATTATTTTAATTTTATCGCTTTCAGAACGTTACTATCGTGACGTTAACGAGAATCTAATGTTAAGATACTCTGTTCCCCTACTTGACAACCAATTTTGGAGGGAATCGAACCCGCAAATGTCACGTTTACAGTCGTGCGGCTACGCCATGATGGCCTCAAAGAAAAATATAATTGAAACGAAAAAGATGATTTAATTAATGAATTGATTTAAGTAAATTATTACTTAGTATATCACTATGATTAATTTCAAAAAGTATTATAATGCGTCACGAGAATACCTACCGAAGTTGTGCGACTAAAACTAATCTCATTACGTAGGTAGTATTAGGTAGAGCACGATAAGTAGATTTATTTTTGATATTAACAAAATTGGATAGTTCCAAACCGTTAATATTCGTGACATATTTATAAAATATTGTAAAGTATATAGATTCGTTGACCTAAAAAGTAAATCACGTTTTGTGACGGCGTATTAACTTTATTGGAAACGCAGCTATTGAATATGATACGAATTGCTTTTCATTAGGCTGTTCAATTTAGTTCGTTACTAGAGTTAATGTACATGTAAGATATATATATACATATTATAATTACACAAAAATGCGCAATTTTATGTTTTAATTTAATTTGTCTTAATAGATAACAATAGTGGAGGTTTTTCAAAAATGTGTACTTACTTAGATATGTGCATTTTCATCCTTTTTATTTAGAATTTCACATATAATGAACGCTTTATCGTTGTTTGTATATATAAGTAAAATAAACAATAAAAAGAGAAATATTACTTATTATTACTGGTATCTAGTGGTAATATTTGCTCTTACCAGTAAAATGAGTACTTACTCTTACCAGTAAGTTTACCACAACTATTATTTGAAATAATCCAAACAGAAGTAGAGACATTTTGGCTAACAAAATACTAATTCTACGAAAGAACAAATACAGAACAAATCTAAGAAACAAGGTTAAACCAATTAACGACATTTGAGACAAATCCGATACCCTTAATATTAGTTAGGTATTAAACGATAGTGTGTTTGTTGTTTTTAAAAATATATTTGAAAAGGCCATCGTGACGCAAAGGCGTAGCGATGCCTGTTAACGCTACGGTTTGTGGGTTCGATACCCACTAGGAGTAGGTGAATTTTGTCATTTCCATTTTCATTACTCTGGTGGCGTTGAGTTCCACACTCAACTCGCAATGCTGTAAAAAGTTGGAAAGCGGGGAACGGAGTGTTTTAACATTAGGTTGGTAACCTAGTGTTAAGACACCCCGTAGTACTCTGCCTACATGTTTCCATACGAATAATGCTTAGAAAAAAATAACTAACTATTTTAAATACACAGATAACAACAAATTGTAGCATATTACTATTCCTACTACTAAATAAATTGAATTAATATTTACTATATAATTAAATTTTTCCCACTCCCCACTGCCTGTCGATAGGTATAGGGATGTATGCTTAACGTGTAGATATGTTAACGTTCGCAACGGATTTTTTAATAAATCCAAAAAATCAAGAGTTTTGTTGTGTTGTTTAGAAGTTTTATGTACGTACAATGTAGTAGAGGAACTCTGCTCATTTTTAAGTGTTTTAATTATATGTAGCGATTTCAAAAGTAAACTCTCTTTAGAGTTATATAAATAATTATATATGGTAATAGTTAAATATAAATAAGGTTATATTATATAATGACAAAAAACTTGTGAATTTAAGTTGAGGACCGTCGTGGTGCAGAGGCGTAGCGTGTACTGTAAACGCGACGGTTTGTGGGTTCGGTTCCCACTCGGGGAAGATGGATTTTTCTATTTCCATTATCTTCGCTCTGAAAACTAGTTAAAGCGCGGCGTTGAGTTCCGCAACTCAACACGCAATGCCTCGAAAAATGCAGAAAGCAGGGACTAATCAACGGAGTGTCTTAACACTATGGTTCCTGCAGTTACCTCTGCCTACCCTGACAAGTGCGGGATAAAGCGTGAAGACATTCTGTAGCAAACTTAATATCAGCATTGCAGCCATGCATAACCGGGGCGATTCGCTGGTCGCTATACAATAAATATTATTAATATAATATAAAATATATATAAAAATTTAATAATGTAATCATTTTCTAGGATTATCTCCGCTTTCTAGTGACCTACCATCGCTTCATCTCATTCAGTTTGTATTGCGTGGGATTCGTCTGGTTTGTTCTGTCGTTGGTGAAACGGTACTACATGCGCCAGTTCAGCCTCTTCGCCTGGACCCACGTTGCTTTGCTCATTGTAGTCACACAGAGCTATCTGATCATACAGAATATATTTGAAGGTAAGTTTTTCTTGTTTTTCATTATATTGTGAAATATTTAGGTTTAAGTAAATATTACTAAGTTTTGTTTTTAAATCTTAATTTTTATTACTCCCGGCCTTTCTTTGGCCGTAGTCGAGCAATCGCCGACTATCGTCTGACTGTAAATGCTATGAATGGGTTCGATTCTTACGTAGGAAAATAAATAAAAATTGAACCCAGAACAATTTAAACACATAAGTGGGTTTTAAACCCAAATCTGTCACATTTTCTCAGACACTGTTCATTTGTGCCACGGTAACCTCAATCATATTTTGTTTTTGAAATTAAATATGTAAACTACCTCATAATATACGAGTAAAAGAGTGCAGCAATTACATAATTACTAGTTACACTATATAGGTTACGAAATATACATACAGAAACAAAGCAATGTTTATGACGATTTTTAGTAATATTTCAACTACATATATCGTACCTGAGCGGGACATTTTGACAGCCTACAGCCAGCCTAGTTAAAGCATCAACCCTTTACAAGAAAGAGCCTATTTTTGTACTTTTTGAATTGTGTAACTTAAATCTTTTTGTGGTGTAAAAATAAAAGTCTATAATTATTGAAAAAATAAATATACACACAACGGCCATGGGTGGCCATGCGGCGTGGAGTTACGCTATTTAACTCAAAAATTGGGAAGAACGTGGAGATGTTTTGACAAAAGGTTTCATCCGCGTACCTCGGTATATCGTCCTATAGAGATTGAAGAGTAAAAAATGTTTTCAAAACAAAAGCAACATAGTTTCCGCATGGTATTTATATATAGCATATTATTTGGAAGATGCGTAAAGCTAAAAACGTAAAATAATTTATAACGTTACTTACGTTTCTATTCGGTAATTTATGTTAATGTGACCACGACTTAATTAATTTTTTACCCAATTATAACTTACTTACTAAATAAGATATATTATACGCTATGTATACGTACAGTTGAAACAATTTATGAGGAAATCTCGTTGGTAACGATGTTTAGATGATAAAGGCTAGAAACGAGTGCGTTGAAAATAACACAATAGATATGTATTATTTATTTAACAAAAATTGTGTTCTTTTCGGCATTATGTTGTGTAATTTCGAGTACAAATATTTTTGGTCATAAGGTCGTATTACGTGTCGTCGTGATTAAGCAACATGTAAAGTCACATAGCAGTCGCTCTCATAGACATAAATTAGTGCTTAACTCGTCGTCGTCGTTTATACTCGTATACACACATACGTACCTACTTACATACTTTTGTTTCAATTTCAAACACAAAAGCTTTCAAGTTGTTGCAACTTTAAGCTTTAGTAAATCGTAGATACAAATAACTATATCTAATTGCATTTTTGAATATTAATTCTGGAATACGTAAATTATTTTTTTATATATAAATTTCCAAGCCAAATCTTTATAGGTGCTATACACTAGATCCTTTGTAATGTAAGCATTTATCGAAAAAACTTTAAGAATGTGTGATTTCTGTTCACTATACATAAACAACATTACTCATTAACAGTATAGTGTGAAGTTTAAGCTTCCTTATTACATACAGACTAATCGTCAAAAATATAAACTTTTTTTTATTATTTCCACACTACACGCTTTTTTTACACTGCAAACACATGGTTCGTACCACCCATTTTAAAGTATTATATTTTTTTCTTAATTCTCTACAATTTTAATTTTGTCGTTACAGTAAATTGGACTAATGAGACGTTTATCTTTGTGTAGTAACTTAAACGTACATACGGCGTAGTTATGTTATAACAAGGAAAAGTTATTTTTGTATAAACCATGTACCAAGGACAAAATTTAACAGATTTATTTAAATTTTTCAGCTGTTGCTAAGTAAAATTAATGATTATTATAATTAATATTAACAGATAGTTTTTGTAGTTTTCATTTTTTTTAATTTTCGCTTATTTGCGGGTTAAGCTCTGCTTTTTGTAGTTTTGCTGTTATATATTGTTCTACCGAGTATGTACTAAATCAACAACCGACGTTATATGACAAACATTCTAAAAATTGATTTATTGATACAAATATTGTTGTTCTATTAATTTACTTTAGATAGTACTTTCTTTTAAATATATACAAATAATGCAGATAATGCAGATTTTCAGTTAAATAATTCAGTATTCTATTTGATTAAAAAGTAGAGTCGCACCAATAGTAAGCCATTTAATGTCAGTTACTATCTATAGATAATAATCTGACACATCGTCGCCGCGTGTACATTGATTGTCAGGGACGGGAAGCCTACCGACTCAACTGGGTCATGTAGACATGTATGTATAGGGCTGTCGCGAATATTTTCCATGTAATTTTATTACATTATGATATTTTCGTATAATAACGGTGATTTATACAAGACAGGCGTCTTGTGGGAATGAGTTATATTGTATACTTCCGTCGTGGAGCGGTGGCGTAGCGTCTGCTAGTAAACAAGTCGGTTTGTGGGTTCGATTCCCACTCGGGATAAATGGATTTTTCTGTTTCCATTTTGTTCGTTCTGGCAACTAGGCAAAAGCGCGGCGTTGAGTTTCGCCGTTGATAAAAGCATGAAGCTACAAGAAAATGTATACTTGCTCTATGATATAAAGAAGTTGAAAAACACACATTGTTGTCAAAATTGTACGGAAACTATGAAATGTTAACGTTAACTTATTTTTATCACTAAAAATAGAACAAAAGTAAAGTAAATCTTAGTCTTCTCATTACCGATGGCCGAAATGCAATTTTGAATGTGTCAATTATATTTTTAATGAACAAATGAAACAACTGAGGTTGTCTTGTTCAAGTGTTTATTTAAGCCATAGTCAGACAACCCTATAAATAGATTAGACGTTATTGGATAAATGATTTTACCCACGCCGAGCATAGTTTTGATCAAAATAACTTTACGATAAGGTTAGCTGCTGAAATGCACGCTTTCATCTTTGAAAGAATCAATACTCTTGGCCAATTGGTTGTTTTTTATTAGTTTAATTTAGAATTAGCGTAAACAATTAATACTGTTATAAGAATCTTATCTTTAGAGATACATCTATAAAGAAATTTGTCTAGTGTCTGTATCAAACAGAAAAATGGAAATAAAATCGTTTTTGAGCTCGAAACTCTCTTAGCTCATCTCGCAAATGAGATGTAAATAGAAATCATTAGCCATCATATAAATTGTTTAAAATTTTTTACGTTACGTTAATTAAAAAATGCGATTTGATTGCATTCATACGTACGTAATGTTAATGCAGTGCTAATGCCTCACATTGACATTCACAGGTGTTTGTAATATTTTTGATATTGCTCTTATATTTTTTTGCAATTCTTTTAAGAATTTGTTTAACTTATCGTCGTTGTTATTTACTATATAATAACCAGTTAACGCTGTAGTTGGAAATTGTTTTGTGGTAGAAATATTTATACATAATTACAATGGCATATAGGTTCTCACTCTCTAAGTATGTTTTTTATCAGTTTCCTGCATTGGTAAAATAAAATATTACAATATTCATTGAAAGTTTTTAAAAAATACTTATTAATTCACACTAAATTATATTTATTTACAATCAAATTATGTGCCACTATAAATATTGCTTAGCCTACCATGTATATGTTCTCACACTGATAACGAGTCAATAGCCTTTAACTTATAGTAAGATTACGGCTTATCTTGTTATAATTTGAACTACAATCTTAATATATACGTAGTATATATTCCTTTATTTTATTAAATTGTTCCTTTGAACAGATTTTATTTTGTAATAATAATTGGATCCTCATACTGCATCAGCACAGCATGTAACTGGAAACGCGACAGTTGTTGGTTCGATTCCCATGAGGCATACTCGCTCTGGTAACATGACGAAACGCGGCGCTGAGATCCGCCACACCGCCACCAGCGCGTAACACAACGCATATTTTGTGGGGAATAGGGTGGGTATATATATATATATATATATATATATATATATATATATATATATATATATATATATATATATATATATATATATATATATATATATATATATATATATATATATATATATATATATATATATATATATATATATATATATATATATATATATATATATATATATATATATATATATATATATATATATATATATATATATATATATATATATATATATATATATATATATATATATATATATATATATATATATATATATATATATATATATATATATATATATATATATATATAATATATATATATATATATATATATATATATATATATATATATATATATATATATATATATATATATATATATATATATATATATATATATATATATATATATATATATATATATATATATATATATATATATATATATATATATATCCCAATGCTAGTAGAAAAATCTTAACACAAGCTAAAAATATATAATTAAAATATTATTTATAATAAAACATTATTTATAGAGCATGGCAACACGAACTCAAAATTTTAAGTTATACCTATTTATCATGGCTTGGTTAGCCACATTCCAACTACGCTATAACTTTATTTTATGTACTCAGATTCGTGTTACAGATTCACAGTATAGTATTAATCTTAATACCTTTTAATAAAAGTATATTGCACATACACAATTTCACATTGAGTCGTAATTATTGTTCGTTCGTACAATGGAACGTAGCTTGCAATTTTAATTTTGTTCCATAAGTTAATAATGCAACAGCGGTAGCCAATTAGGTTGACCTATATATTAACAACCTAATGTGTATGGGTTAAAAGTAACTGCGTAAATATATACGGATTTTAATATCTTTGTAGAGCTAATTTTATTATTTGAATTAAAAACAAAGAAAGTAAAGTAATTTGATTTATTGTACCTCAAATTACTATGGAACGTTAAATAATGGTTATAATACAAAAGTCGACCCTGTCGTTACTCGCTTCCAGGTAACCTTGGCCTACATACTATACTGATTACCTAAATAGTACCATTAAGTTAAAGATTCAAATAAAAAAAATATATAGATACACAGATTCAAAAATACATACTCATTTATATTAACATACACATGCATACATACATAACTACATGTTTACCTTTCAGAAAATATTTAAAAAACTTTACTATACAATTTTAAAAAGCTTTAATGAATTTAAACACTTTTCTACTTTTATAATGGTAGCTGACATTTTAGCAAATTGTTTTTTCATCATACTACTGGATACTACGTCCTCCTACTGGAATACGTACCTCATTTCTACTTTCTTTAAGTATTTTTTTGTACTTAGTGTGGATTAACACTGCAAATCATAAAACTACTGATAATATTGTTAATAACTTACTCTTTCAGTTCCTACTTGTAAATACAACATTCCGTTCAGTTTATGACATTATGATTAAATTTACAACCACATATTAAGCTCAGTTGTATTACGACACAGTGGTGACCTGTAAAATAATTAAATAAGCATATATATGTATATATGACAAGCCAATAACCTACATTTACTGCCGACACACCAATTTGTAACTTGTATGTAATATTTCCCGCATATTCAAGCGATGATGAAGCAGTTTAAATCGGAGCGTCCGTAGTTACATTATATTTCATACAATATACGTTGCTTCATAAACAATATGCTATTCTTAGTCGAGGCGTGATTTTCTCTTCTGTACTCTTATTGTATTATTAAAGAAAGTAATAAAAATGCCACCATTTTTATGTTATAAAGCTTTGTTCTTTTTAGAAATCTGTGATTAATTTCTAGTACAGTTTTAAAATGATATATTATGCTAGTGTAATTATATGAAAAACACAAAAAAGCACTAAGTAATCTCATACGTATGAAATATTTAAATATCATCAAATCGTTTAGATATCAAGTGAAATAAAACATGAGTATAAATGATAACGAGTATTAAAAATTTAATTTATATATTTAGATCACATTTTGAGAGGAAAGTTAAAATAACAAGTTCTTTAAGTTTTTGGGGTTGTGACCGAATTAATTATTATTTAATAATAAAATTGTACATTAGTCCATGTTAGGTGTATATGAACAATATTCTGGAACAGTCCAGTTTGTGAAGTGTGGAAGGCTTTTACGTTACAAATTTATTCGTAGTCTATCGTGGGTTGTTTCTTGATAATGCTTTTTGGCCACATACTGGTATACCCAAGGAAATATTGCACTTCAGGACAACGGTTGGTTTAAGTTTTATACTGAAGAAATACGCGCAGAGCTTGGCACCGTTAATAAGATAATAATCGTTAATCTATTACAAAAAAATCTAACTTCGTTCTACGTAAATATTAGAAGATTTAACGTAAGTTAATGTTAATCGTTAATTCGTTGTTTTATATATGTTGTCACTGTATATAACTATAGGAATCTATAAGAATCTTACTTATTATAGTATAATAATAAACCGTTAACAAACGACCATTTTACGACTATCTATATCAACTCAACAACTATAAGCGGAGTAATTGACAACTGAATGAAATGTTTACTTGAATGTGTTCTAGTTCATTACAGTATACTATAATGAACTAGATGCTATGTGTTTGCTAAAAGTAACTCTTATTTAGTAGTGGGTAGAATTTATAATTGTATGTTATCAATCAGTGATATACATATACGAGAGAAAGAACTTGTTATTTTAACTTTCCTCTCAAAATGTGATCTAAATATATAAATTAAATTTTTAATACTCGTTATCATTTATACTCATGTTTTATTTCACTTGATATCTAAACGATTTGATGATATTTAAATATTTCATACGTATGAGATTACTTAGTGCTTTTTTGTGTTTTTCATATAATTACACTAGCATAATATATCATTTTAAAACTGTACTAGAAATTAATCACAGATTTTTAAAAAGAACAAAGCTTTATAACATAAAAATGGTGGCATTTTTATTACTTTCTTTAATAATACAATAAGAGTACAGAAGAGAAAATCATGCCTCGACTAAGAATAGCATATTGTTTATGAAGCAACGTATATTGTATGAAATATAATGTAACTACGGACGCTCCGATTTAAACTGCTTCATCATCGCTTGAATATGTATATAGCTAGTTTAGCACGTCATAGTCATCTGGCCAGCGACACTTGGCTATATTATGTACCAAGTTTTCAAGGTAGCAATTCGTTTGTTAGAATCATTTTAAGTCCTTACTTGAATAACTAACTAGTTATAATTACAAAATTAAAAATATTTTTCATAATCGCAAAGAAAATATTCTGTGATTGTGATTAATTTCATATCTAATACTTTTAAGGCCGTTTGAATTAATAGGTTATACTTTTTACATTTGGCTATTGCTTTAACAAAGTGGTTAAATAAAAACTGTTTAGGTTTATGTAAGAACTGAAACTATTTTCACTAATTATCATATCGAAATATCACTTATAAAAAACAGGGCACTATCTCGTTTATTCGTTAATCGTTAAATAACGAAGTTAACATTTCTGCTGACGAATTAACTTTAAAATATGTTCACGGACTCCTTGAGTTCCGTTAACGGCATCGAAGTCGTTTATTACCGATTTATTATTATACCATAATACGCAGGATTTATATTTATATTTGTTCATATATTGTATACACAATTATTATTTATATTTAAGAACAACTAACATTGAAAATTATAAAAAATAGTAATATTTGTGTTAAATATACAACTTGACTTGATTTCCTGTATTGCATCAGCTACGCAACGGTTTGTGAGTTCGATTCCTGCTCGGAGAGAAAGAATTATACTTACTTTATTTGCATCAAAAGTAAAAGTGAAGATCGGAGTATCTTAGCACTTAGGTTCCTTCCATCTATCTAGTCTGCTGTTTGTTGTATATAAAATGAAGTTAAAACACAGACATATCTATATAATATACTTCTTCATTCTACATTAGTATAAAGTTACTGCTATTAAATCTGGCAAAATAATTTAAATTTAAATTTATTCAAATAACAGAATGCCGTGGAACTGCATTGTATGTTAATGTATTTTGATTTATGTTAACTCGTGGACTCACTTTTATACGGATTTTCTACTATAATGATTTCTATATTCTATAATTTTATAATAATGTGTATATTATTTTTATTAATTTATACTAATATCGTTCTTTTTGTTGTAAAAATTGAATATTCATTTATTTTTTTATGTTTAAAGGGATATTAAAATTTTGACGTTTTAAAATATAAGGTATAATAATAATAATATAAAGCTTTATTTATTCCATGCATAACAGTAAATTATAATAATTATTATATCATTCGATTGCAATTTAATACCCTAACTAGATTATTTATTTTTTTTATTTTTTTTTATTTAATGCATGGACCCCGTTCGAGTATAAGCCTCCCCCAAGGACTGCCATACTTCTTTGTCGTTAGCTCTTTCAAGCCAGCTTTCACCTGCGCACGCTACAATTTCATCTGCCCATCTGGCCCTTGGTCGACCTCTTGATCTGGTGCCTTTTGACCCAGACCTCTTTACTGACCGTAAAGTCCATCTGTCGTCCCTGTAACGGGCTAAGTGACCAGCCCACTTCTATTAAGCCTTCATTGCGAAAGTTAAGGCATACTATATTATATATAAGGTATACTATATTATATATAAAAATATTAGGCATTTCTATTGAGCGTAATTAAATTCTTAAAAGATCGACAAGACCTTATTTTAACGCCATTTTGTAGCTGTATTTCTCTTGAGAACTATCTCTAGCTAAATTAGTTTAAGTAAAATCCGGAAAAATGTTATATTTATATATGGTGTTCTATGATGGATGCTCGATTTGGATTTTTTAAAGGAAATGCTTTTATTTATATTACTATTTATTTATCGATATTTTATGTGAAAATATACATATCTTTGAACCCTCAATTTAGTAACACTACAAATACCTAATGAATATATAAAATTACGTTTATCTAAGTAATTAAATGATAACTTTGAAAACTTGTTGCAACATTTTACCTAACAACATTTCACAAAAATTAAAATAAAATACAACACTTTGTAAGAAGGTTGATTTCTCGTGCCATACTAATACTAGAATATACTCGATTATAACGTCTAAAGAGATACATTTAAAAGAATATAATAATTTACTTTCCAGGTCTAATCTGGTTTATAGTACCAGTGTCTATGATTATATGCAACGACGTGATGGCCTACGTCTTCGGTTTCTTCTTTGGCAAGACTCCTCTCATCAAGCTAAGTCCTAAGAAGACTTGGGAAGGATTCATCGGCGGAGGTGTATCCACTGTTGTTTTTGGTCTTGTCGTAAGTAATTCCTTAGTAAATATATTTAGAAAACGGAAGCCCTTAAAGTTAATTTGAAAAGAAAAACGTTGAAACACATATACACGAGTATATTCGGACATAGATTTCACGTTATCGCATTAAATGACAAATTACTCAATGACTATACTTCAAGGTTCCCTTGAAGTAAGGGCAGTTGCCTATGCATAAATTCAAAGCATTTACATTCTATTTATCTAAAACTACCCTCTTTTACAAAAGATTCCTAACTATATCAATATTCCTTTAATTAACAATACTAGTAAATTTAGTTTCACGCTTTTATCCCGCATATAGCAGGGTAGGCAGAGGAAACTGCAGGAACCATATGAACCTAGTGATAAGACACTCTGTTGCTTAGTTCCTGCTTTTTCTGTCCCCGCTTTCCGCCTTACTCGAGGCATTGCGTGTTGAGTGGCGGAACTCGACGCCGCGCTTTGCCTTGTTGCCAGAGCGAAGAAAATGGAAATAGAAAAATCCATCTTCTCCGAGTGGGAATCGAACTCTCAAACCGTCGCGTTTACAGGCAGATACTTACGCCTCTGCGCCATGACGGTCCTCTAAATTTAGTATTTAACTAAGTCATCTCCTTAGTTGTAGTATAAAAATTTTGGATCAGAAAATTAAAATAATTTTATTTTTGTTAAATTTCTATACGTTTTTCTTTCAGCTAGCCTACATGATGTCTCAATACCCATACCTGGTTTGTCCTATCGAATATTCGGAGTCTCTAGGGCGTATGACTATGGACTGTGAGCCGTCATCTCTATTCCGCCTGCAAGAGTACAATCCCCCTCAATTTTTGCATTCCGTTATGAAAGTTGTAAGTTTTATATCGTTGGTTTTTATTTTGATTCTGTGTCTGTAATTTAACATAGCTATAATGTTAAATACTTGGTATTCACTTAATAGTCAAGCACTACTTACTTACTAATAAATAATTACAAATACCAAAATACTTGCAATTAGTCGAGTTAAAATAACTTAATTTTAAATGTGTAGAATCATAAAATCATTTAATTCAATATCTGCTATAGGCGGGAAATAGTGTGAACCTTCCAAAGGTCTTATTTCTCTTTTTTTGCTTGCATTTAACATGAGAAAACAGAAATTAACCTACAATAATGCGTGCATTCAGTTACTCTTCAAATACGTTCTTAGTAACACGTAGTTTGTTTCTTCATTCATTCATTCATTCATTCGTCACAAATAGCTATTTATATAATTTTTGGATACTTAGTGTTTTTTTTTTTTTTTTTTTTTGTCCAAAGTCTCGCCGTCGCCGCCGTAACAGGCGACGCGGCCCATCTCTCACAACGGCACGACCGCGCCTCGGCGCGGCGGGGCCAGTCGGTCCATGACCGTCCTACACACCTTCTGAGCAGCCATTAATGCTCATTTTATTCTCTGGGGGCGAGGCACACTCCGTCCCCCCCCGCCCGGTGACGCTGTCAAGACCAATTGAGGTCAACAGCAATCAAGCCACTTCGAAAAAAAAAAAAAAAAAAACTTAGTGTTTTTAAACATTTTTTCTAGTTCGGTCGCGACAAATTGATCATGTACCCGTTCATGATTCACTCGCTGGCGCTTAGCATCTTCAGTTCTGTTATTGGGCCGTTTGGAGGATTCTTTGCTTCTGGATTTAAACGAGCTTTCAAGATTAAGGTTTGTTTGTATTAATAGCAATAATTATGTTGTGAATTATTAATGTTAATTGGTGTTTGTGATATTTTTTAAACGAAAGTTTATACTGATTTTTATATCAAATGTCTTAAATTAGGTTATATCTTAATTAGAGTAATTACTAGCTAACTTTACTATCTAACACAAAAAAAAACCTTGAACAATCGTTCTTGACATTAGCCAGTACAAACAAAGAAACTAGAAACTATATGTATATATGTATATATCCTATATCCTGCCATGTGCGGGATAAAGCGTGAAGACGTAAAAAAATCCGTTTTTCTTCGTATCCAAGACTTAAGGGCACCTAATATTAAAATGCTTCATGCTCAATTTCCCTTATGAATAGCGTAACAGACTTGCTTTGTGTAATTTATTACATTAAATAGGAATCTAACGAGGACGGAGAAAGCAGAGACAAGCAACGTAGTGTCTTAACCTATTGACTGCTAAGTCAGATCTGACAAGGCGCCTCGCTTGCCTAAGGACAGATCTGTCAACGCAATGTGTTTTGAACCTTATGTTGAATATAAATGCTATAACATTTAGCGTGTGTCGTTTCTGGACAGATCTGTCCTTAGGCAAGCGAGGCGCCTTGTCAGATCTGACTTAATGCAGTTAATGGGTTAACGCTAGGTTCCTATGGTTCCCGCAGTTCCCTCTGCCTACCCTGCCGTGCGGGATAAAGCGTGAAGCTAAAAAATAAAGTAGGAATCGGTCTTTAACCATCGCTTTCACTGTCAGACACTGTGTCTCTGACGCTGTGCCATGACGGAGTATGAAAATTGTATTTTTTAAAAAATAAATATTTTACAATTTTTCCTTGCCATGTGCGGGATAAAGCGTGAAGACGTAAAAAAATCACTTTTTCGTCGTATCTAGGACTTCGGCGACGTGATCCCCGGCCACGGCGGCATCATGGACCGCTTCGACTGCCAGTTCCTTATGGCCACCTTCGTTAACGTCTACATTACTAGCTTCATACGCACCGCGACGCCGCAGAAACTGTTGCAACAGGTATATATTTTAATTATAATTAATTATTTTTTATAAATGAAATTTGTTTATTGACAATTTGAGGACATCTTGCAGTTGAGTTCCGTTTCTCAAAAGGCTGCCTTTGTTTGCATGACAACAAACGTACAGCTTTTACTAGTTTTTCAAAACATGTAAAATATCTTAATTTTATTTGTATTACATGTTTCAATGTATTACTCTAAAATAAAATTAACTCATATAATGAGCTGATGGATTTCTATGTAGAAATCAAGCACTCAGTTTGACTGTTGAATGGCGCAACGGACTCGCTTTGTGTTTTTACCAGCACTAGAAAATGAAAATTAAATTTATTACGTAAAGTAGGAATCGACCTTCAACCGTTGCGATCACTGTCAGACGCTCTGCCGCTGCGCCATGACGGTCTCTTAAGTATAAGAATTGTATTGTTTAAAAAAATAAATTCAAAAAATTTTTCTTACGCTAAGTGAAAATATAGTTTGAGAAAGCTTTTAAAATTAATATTTTTTTATTTACTCAGGTGTACAATTTGAAGCTGGAACAACAACTGCAATTATTCTACGCATTGAAAGAGTCCCTCGAGAACAGGAATATCCTTAATACGGTACCTTAAATTGCATCTAAACATTCTGTATGACATTGACAGGTAATTGACAGATAATGTAAATGTAGTGTCACACTCAGTATTTCGTTGAAAATACGCAAAAGTATATCGTTTTACAGCCTTCACGTAATTATTTTTGTATCTCTTTTTTATCATATACTAAATATTTTATATAAACATTTTAATATAAATATTTTTTTTTTCGTTGAATTCATTGTATTAATTAATAAATGTTAAAATATATTTATTATGGACCCACCGAAGAAATATTGTAAAATATACATAGATGATTTATAATATAACCTCTTTAGTGTGACACTACACTAACAGTAAGGTGTGACATATCCTATACTGTTCTTGAATGGTACATTCTAGTCTCTTTTCATGTACTCATCCAAAACATATTTATATAATAATTACTGTTATCTATATAGATGTATTCTTTAATCTTAGTCTGTTAAATTCTTTTAGCTATTTACTAGCTTTGGTTTTTTCTTAAATTCTATATATAAAATAATTGAGCTTCTATTACAATATCATGCATACATAATAAATAAATATTTTAATATTTTTTCTATATGGCTTCATTTATTTATTTGTAATATATACGCTATTTCATAAAAATTTAGACTACATTGATTGGATTGAAACAGGGAAAATGCATTTTTTTTTCAATAATTTAGACTGAAACATCGACTGCTTTGCTGTGTGCTAAATGTTTCGTTCCATTAATATTTTTCTACACAATTTACTTGGAATTATCTCTATGAACTTAATTTTTCATTCCTTCATTCACTCATTCGTTCATTTTTGTAATATATTATATCTTTATATATAATTTATATATCTTCTACATTTGTTTTGGTATACGGGTTGCGAAGTAGATTATTAACTAATAAATATGCAGTGTAAATTCATAAATTATGCCTCATTTGTTTTTAAAGTTAATGCAAAATTATTAAAATATATGACGGTTTACATATAATTTTATATAAATCGTCTTACAGTAACTATGTCTTCTCAATAAATCAAATTATTACACTAAATAAATTTATTATAAAAATTAGAATAATTTTTGCGTGTTTAATATTAACTAATATTAATAATTTTGAACTGGATTTGTCAAAAAGAAAAAAATCCATACAATTAAACAAAAAAAACACGTATAGGCAATTATTATAAAGTATGTTTATATTTAAAAATATTTAAAAAACTGTTAAGAGGTAACAATGACTTTTCTATAGTACTGGATGAAAAGTTTTATTTCGTACCTAAGAATGTGGGTATAGTTTTAAAAGAAAATATTTTGTTTTCTATATAATATATGTTTTTACCTCTTAATGGTATTTTTTAAATGGATAGATCTTCATAATATAAAATGCAAGTTCGTTAAGTTGTTGTGATTTGTTTATGTGATTAAAAATTATGTTATATTGTTGATTTTTGCTTGATTCTATTTTATTAAGTTAGATAATACACAATATAGTATATATATGTGGGCTTTGTCTATGAAAAATATATATTATTAATTTTTTTTTATTGTTAATTGGTATTCCTATATATTCGTCCCAAAACAGTGTGTAATAATAATTCATATTTCTAAATAAATATTTTTAATACACACACATACATATATATGTATGTATATGTATTTATATATGTATATGTATGTACATATCATATTAGTATATTATGTTATGTACCTTGTTTACTCAAAAGTATTCGAAGGGCCGTACCCATTTTGTTTATTGATTGTTATTCAATTAATAGCTTTTAAACTTATTTGCAAAATGCAAAATTTAAAGTTTAAACGTGTCGATAGATTTATTTGTCGTTAACGTGAAGATAATCGATGTCTCTTAGATACATCACTAGTGGGGTGAAATAGTTATTTAAAACATCTTGCTTCTAATATAATAATAATAATAATAAATATATATATTATATATTTATATTTATAATATAAATATATATATATATATATATATATATATATATATATATATATATATATATATATATATATATATATATATATATATATATATATATATATATATATATATATATATATATATATATATATATATATATATATATATATATATATATATATATATATAAAGTGTTATCTACATGTCTAGGAAGAATTCGCTTCTACGTGATTTTTTTAATTTTTATATGGTCTTCAAATATTGATTTTAAATATCTACTTCATTCCCCTAAAGTGTTTAAACTATATGTCGTGTTAGTATTTAATTAGATGATCTATAGCGTAGTGTTGGAATGACAAGTGCTAAATTTTTAAGATATATAATATTAATCTATGGTTTTATTGTGGATACACGATGTTGCCATAATTAAAAATATGCACTACAGATTAAAAATGCTCTGGCTACACATTAAATGTTTTTTTTCGCGTCTTATAAGTCTTTAGTCTTGTTTGAGGAAATTATGTTTAAGTTAGAATAATATTTCAAAAATGTTGAAACCTTTTTGGTCACAAATGTACAACTAAAATATTATAAAGATCTGATGTAATCATAGAACATTTTTCGATTATACGAAAAAAAAGGAGAATTTAAAATATTTTCTTGATATGTTTTTCCATTTACACATACAATCTACGACATAAATAAAAAATCAAAATATTTCTTTTGCCTATAAATATATTATTTTGCCTATATTGCAATGACACTACTTAAATATTTTAAGCGAAATAAATTTTGTCTACCGATTGAAGAATGTTTTTGATATTTCAAATTTCAATCTATCTGTACCTTAGTGTTTAGATATGTGTCTAATTAATAGATTAATTTATTGTGACTTATTGTATTGTAATAAATGAATAAATAAATGATTCCTGATTTAACCGTTTTATTTATCAATATTTATATATCTTCGGGCATTGTTAAATAAATAATAATTTATTAAATTGAATTGAGGACCGACGTGAAGCAGAGGCGCAACGCCTGCCTGTGACGCGACGGTTTCTGGGTTCGATTCCCACTCGGGGAAGATGGATTTTTCTGTTTCCATTTTCTTCGCTCTGGTAACAAGGCAAAAAAGGCGGAAAGCAGGGACAAGCACGGGAGAGTCTTAAGACTAGGTTCATATAGTTGCTGAAGTTCCTTCTGTCTACCCCGCCATGTGCGGGATAAAAGCGTGAAGCTGTAAAAAAAATATCTTCTATATAACACGCAGTGTGGCTTTTTTTAGCTATTAACCTAAACGATCGCTGTTTGCGGTCAAATGAAAATTATTTTGTTCCTATTTAGCAGAAAAACATCCAGAAAACTGCATAATTATCAAAACAGAATGTTTTTATGATTTTTAAAGTGTTAACCCACACTGAGGATAGAAAAAAATACTAAAAGAAAACATATAAAAACTTGAACGCAGCGGGTCTCGAACCCACGCTCTTGTACGGTTTGGAAGAGGGCGCGGGTTCGAGTCCCGCCGCGTTCAAATTTTTATGTTTTCTTTAAGTATTTAGACAGAATGTTATTAATTTCCATGCTACATTCAGAATATTTATGAATAGTATTCACTAGTACACTAGTCATATACATATATTTTAATAAAAAAAAGTAATTGTTTTTTCGAAAGTTACAATCTCCTTGAGATTACTTGATTGGTTGTTGAATTTCAAAACTATTTGATCAATACCAATGGAACGGATATACGGATGAGCTGCGTTTGATGGAACAAAGATGATTTTTACCATTCACTCATTTCCGTACAATGCACGCTAATTGTGTACTGAGGTCAGAAAACAATAGGGATGTTAATGTCTAAGGTCAATAAAGGTTTTAAAAAGAAAGAAAGTCGAAGCGATATTGATCATATTATTATTTAAATCAATTTCAGTATACAATTTGATCGAAGTTTTGTTTTGATCAGCATAAAACTTGATTGAAGTTGTTTTGCTAAAATCGATACATTTGTACCTTACATAATAAGAATTTTAATAATTTATCTTTCAGAAAATATTGCCGTGTGAATAAGTGAGTAAGTGGGGGTAGATACAGAGTATCTAGTGTCAAAGCACTCGAATCTCCGCTTTTCGTGCAAATTTGAGACAGAAAATAAAAAGTCACACCTACTTTGTCACTGCCGGATTAAGGAATTTACTTTACAACTAAGGGTTTTCAGTCACACTGCCTTATTGCGTTACGATTGCCTCTAGTAGAATATCTTTAAAATCTAAAAAAAAAAACGTTTATATTCTGCGATATAGCTCGATACATGAGTCGGATAGTAGTTCCGGCGGTCTAGTTCTTGCATGCAAACGTACTGCCGTGCATGTGTTCCCACGCTGTTTATATAAGCATTGTTGGATTACATTTTTTAATGCGGCACGTCAAATTATTTTCAATTTATTTTATTTAACAGTTTCATATTATCTCTACTACATAGCAGCCTTTCTCTGCTTTACACTCGTTTCTCTCTTTTTAATTCATTGTATAAGGACACATTGACTACTATACCGCACT
Organism: Dione vanillae; assembly: GCA_037178615.1. NCBI lineage: Eukaryota > Metazoa > Arthropoda > Insecta > Lepidoptera > Nymphalidae > Dione > Dione vanillae. The sequence goes on from JAZFAU010000140.1 coordinate 711,148, forward strand.
TTGTATTGTGGACGTCAACATCTTCATCTTCTTTTTATTCATGGCATTCCGAGCGTGCCAGTTGAGTACAAATTCACTTTCTTAATGCCATGTTGAATGGAGATTACAGAAAGAAGAATGTACAGTAGAAAAAGATAGCATTACACAAAAGAGCATTTAAACGGGATCTCTTTTCAATATTCATTATGTTTAAAAAAGATCCAGTTTAAATCCTTAACACTTATAACAAAATCAACAGATTTACAATAACGTCAACTAAATATACTGAAACTAAAGAACTCAAAATTTATTTCTGAATACCCTCAGTATAAGGAAGAAATTACTTGGCATTCATGGATTCACCATGCGGGTGCCGGACCCATCGAGTTGTAGGGAGAGGAGCTCCGAGCAGCGCTTGGAACCCAATTGTAGGTTTAAAGGCAAGTGCGTTTTGCGTATTATTTTGACATTTAAAATTGAAATGTTTTATAACGACATCATTTTGCTATAATAGTGAAGTGAACGTACTATACGTGTATATATCGATAAACTTTAGCTCTAGTAACTTGCGATTTATTACTACTGAACTATTTTTGATACTACTTAAGAAAATATGAAACTCTTAACCTGTGGTATGAAACGATAATTTACTCATTTGTATTATTTCAGTCAGTAAATAGTGTTTATTAGTCAATTTTTATGTCATTATTTTAGGTACGTGTAAAACATCTATATTTTTTACAAAAAAGGACTTAGCGTAATGTGTATATTCTGAGACTAATAGATTTGCTTCCAAAGAAATAGTACAAGCTTTAAAAGTTTTCAAAATCTTTTTTTCTTACAGAACATGATAAGGCTTATCAAGAAGCTTATCAAATATCCTAAAAGCTGCAAGATCATGTGTTAGCTAAATATACTTTATCTGATGTGATAGAAGAAGTAAAGCCCGAAAGAAATGTTTTGATTCCCGAGAGGCGCATAATGTGTTAAGATGGATAGATCTGGACGAAACCATAGGTAAAATTAAAATTATTTCTCAAAATGCACTGTTTGTTGAAAGCTGCATAAATTTATAAACATGGTGACGATGTATTCCTAAAAGAAACCTAATGTTAGTATAGTATATTTTTTAGTTTTTTACTTTGTTAAAATAAAAATAATAATAATGTTATTTGTTTTTTTTTTTTTTTGAAAAGTTATACTTTTCTCATCATATTAATTTCGAAGATATAACTGGTTTAGGTTAGAAAGAAGAAAAAGTGAGAGTCTCTTGCTCCACTCAGCAGCACTAATGCTGCTACGCGAAAAGGGGAATGATACATAAGGAAATATAAAATATTCATTCATTAAAATTAAGAGACACCCACAATCGCATAACGCTTGTGATTATTTCTGTCTATTATATTATTTCTTTATCTATTATAGACACTGAATAACGCGTCAAGCGTTAATCACTTTTAGTCATACGATGTGTTGGTACACCGTAGATATATTGCGTACCGGAATTATATTAAAACCATTTCATTATATCAAAAATTTTATATCACTAATAAGACAACGTTAAGAAGATATTTGTGTTTACTTAATTATTTTAATTAACTCAACCGGCAATGCCTCGATAAAGGCGGAAAGCAGGGACTAAGCAACGGAGTGTTTCAACACTTGGTCTCTATGGTTCCTGCAGTTCCCTCTGCCTATCCTACCATGAGCCCATGGTATAAAACTTACTTAGTAGTCCGATATGCTTTAAGCATGGTATTCTTCAAACTATGTAACTACGTAAATATTATGAGTATTTGGTAATCTAGAAAATTTTGTTGTCTCTGAAATATAACCACTGCTTTTTAAATCAGGTACATTTTAAAGACCTGAGCTCACTAAAGAATCACTAATAAATATATATTTAGAACAAGTACTGCTAAAGTAATTGTTCTAAATATACGAGTATATTTATTAGTGATACTTTAGTGAGCTACTAAAGTATCACTAAGTATCACTAAGAATACTGAAGTATCTCTAAGAATACTGCTAAAGTAATTGTAACTTACGTAAACTACTGGAGCTTTAGTTCAGCTTATTTATCTGTGTCTAATTTTAAATGTTAAACAAATGCTACTGACAGGAGGCTGTGAATGACGAGACATTTAATGCTTTTAATAAAACTCGTAGTTTTGAACAAATAAAATTGAAAAAACAGATAACCATCCATTGCTTAAGTAATATTTACTAATATATTATCAATATAAAAATTATATTTAAATATAACTTCAATATAGATTTTTTATGCAATGAAGAATTAAGAACTAAAAATTAAGTCATTATAATTCAACTAACGAATCTATTAATGTTTTTTTTCATTTTTAGCTACACGCTTTATCCCACTAAAAAAAAAGCAGTGTAGGCAGCGGGAACCGGAGAAACTGTGGAAACCTAGTGTCTCGCTTTGCGTCTTTCTTGACGCATTGCGTGATGAGTGGCGGACCAACGTCGCGCTTGGCAGTTGCCAAATCAAAAATGGAAATGAAAAAATCCGTTCTCCCCGAGTGAGAATTGAACCCACAAGCTATCACGTTTACACGCAGACTGCGCCTCTGCACCAGGGCGGTCATTGATTAGTTAGAACAATTTTAAAAAAAGTTTAAATATAACAATGGAAACACGCTGGATACACGGGTATTGTAAAGATGATACATTTATTATTCACATCGCGTCAATACCTGCGATCTGAATAAAAAGGGAAAGTCATTTAACTCCTTTTATAGACTATGTTATTAGAACATCTGAGAAATCTAAACTAAACCGCTTTTATGAATAAACAATGACGGTATTATAGAAATTCATTGGTGTATATTTTGTGCATATAATTCTGTATATCACCATAACATATGCTCCCAGCTATTTGCCGCCATTTTGCAGGAACTAAATGACAGTTTTAGTTTGTTTTCGGTCCGCTTTCCATGTAAATACGAGATATCGTACGTTAATACGAGATACATTTGATGAAACTTGAATTATCTTTACAGAGCGGCGAGTGGATAGTGATTTTTCGATTTGCACTGATCCGTAGGCTCAAGAAACCTAGTTAAGATACACTCTTCTACGCTTTTCGCGAAATTCGACGCCGCGATTTCTACGCCTCTCTGATCATAATGAGTGAGGGTGATGTTGTGCGTGTACACTAGTGGTTCAATGGTTCATTTGACACACAGGCTATAAATAATATAAACTACAGGCTATAACATAAAGCATAGTTATGAAATTAGGTACGTATGTATATTTACCACATTACTGAGCAAGTTTCAACAAATTCAAACTAATCCTTGTACAAAGATTTTCACCATTTTCCACACTAATTGGTGAAACAGATAGTGTTACTACTGAGAGCTGAGCTTAAACGACGCTATTTAGTAACACCTACATTTCATTTAACACATTTCACATTTCTTTCTGAAATAGAAACAAATGGACATTTAGTACCAAGAAGTTATGGTAAGTTTTAAAAGAATATCGTACGCTAGTATTTTACATATTCTTAATGTAACTAAATATTTCTTTCAACAACTTTGAACTTAAAAAGTACTTACTAACGAACTGATCTGGGATGCTTAGAGTCAATTTATATAAAGTTGAAGTAGAGGAATATCTCTGTAGTTTGCTGAAAGATCGGCCTCACTAGAACTATTACTAATTCGCAAAAGGCTAAGTCTTTTCTTCTTTAAGTATCATAAGCAATTTATATTATATTATTATTATCTTTAAGACGTATTTGCCATATAAGGTCCTTTTTAAATTTAGTCAATTTCTTTGTTGCATTCAAAGCCAAAATTATTTTAAATTGATGTTACCATTGCAGAATATAAATAAAAATATTAGTAACAATATAGGAAATATACTAAACTGATTTATTTCAAATTTCGATATACAAAAACTTAGTATACTTATACATACATAACTAACTAACTATTACAATTGTAACTCATTTATGAAACTTCTTAAAATTTTCAAAGAAACTCCGTTAAATGAGATAACAAGTAAAACAAAAAATATTAATGAATGATTGTATGTGTGTCTGTCTGACATTATTCAAATAGTCTAATAAGAATAACACAAGACGACGAACCGACGACCTTGTCTTACGTAATTTCACTTTTGTCGAGATGAACAAATGTGATAACTATATGTGTTACTCATTCATTTCTAAATGTTTTTACTATAACTTGCTAATAGAAAAATGGCGATGAGACGTCTATTATTATACACATTTGTAAATCGGAGCAAGGTAATTGTTTAAAACTTTGTAAGTATACTAAAAATATTGGTAATTTGTACATAACAGAATTTTAGCCTTCGTTACTTTGTTAATTCTTAATAATGGCAACGAAGAATAATATAAAATCTAAAATTAAAATTATTCGATGACTATGAAAAAAGCAAAAAAATGTGTAAGCGCGATTTTTGTGGGTTCGATGCTCGCTCGAGGAAGTAAATTATATTTATTTCCACTCTCCAGTAACAAGCATGGTATTAAAGTTCGCCACTCAAAATGTAATGTCTCATAAATAGCGAAACAAGTGAGTATTAGAGTGTCTTGACATTAGATTCCCTCTGCCTACCCTGCTATTTTTTTAATTTTTTAATATTTAATTCATTTCGAGGGTTTACATTATATAACTTACCACTAAACAAGATGACCCAAAAAATGTAAAAAAAAGTACAAGACAGTTAAGTAAAAATTAATTGTATTTATTTTACTGCATTTTTTTATTTTACTCCTTTACTTAAGTCTCGAGGACAATGTTTTCTTAAATAACTAAGTAGGTTGGTCGGTTATGTCAAGTGTAGGCGCATAGCTATTCGACTATGAAGTACACACGACGAGTAAAGTGTAGTGTATCTTGAGTAATATTTAATATAAGTATGTCATCTGAAAATATTTTGAAAAAATATCTTCTACATTATTTTTAGGTATTATCAATCCTGAAACTTGTGGAAACTTTGTAATTTATAAAAATGGCATAGTTTGACTACGACTGTAACACGCTGATTATGGGTTTCGTTTTATTCACTTATAATTTGCTTAGTTATAAATAATCGTTATAACAATTTCAAGTGAAAAGTTAATAAATAATTTATATACTATAAAAAATATTCCTTGTAGAAATAGTTTAAAATATCCACTGAACTGCAAATATAATGTTATTTTAAATTTATAAATAACTAACAGAGAACAAATATATTTGTAAAGTTTTCAGTAATATTTACTAATAGAAACTTAAATATAAACCATCATATTTATATATAACAGCAATAGAAATATAAAAATTCCAATATATCAAAAGGTACTAAATAAGAAAAATATGATAACTAACAAAATTACACATAAATAGCTAAATACATAACCTTCCCTAACGTAGCCGAGCCAAAACGTTAAACCAGATGCCTATAAATTCGATCCAACTGCATTCTTCTTGCAAAAATTAGGCACTATTAGGTAATTCACACAAAAATATATCATCGAGAATACTTTCTCTCATGATTATGCGGCGATTAGACGGACCTGCCGTATGGCCTGCCTTGTTAGTACCGCGGCGGGGCGCGACGAGGTTACATGCGTGTTCTCTTGGCAACTAAATGCAATGTACGATCGTAAACTTACAGTTATCAAATTCGACTTCGTGAGAGCTGTTTTAGACGTTTTTGATAAGTCTATTTAAGTGCTTGTGTTGTGCGTGGACGTGTAGGTTCGGACTTAATAGGTATGCATCCAATTAAACATCGATTGTTTGTTAGAATTATCTTAGAACTTTTTGGTTGTAAACAGCGATTTTCATCCGATATACGTACCGTTTATACGTATCGGCTTTTTCTATATAAATTTTGAAATTTTTAAAACTGAATAACATTCTACCTAATAATGTTCATTATAACGTAAATTAATGTCAAATTCAAATACAATAAGCTATAAAAATAGCATAAATTTATATTATGTTATAATAATTATAATTGTATAGTAGATAATTAAATTTTATATCCACATACGTTTTTTAATTAACATTTTAATATTTTTACTTCCCGACAATTATGTATATAAATTTAAAACTTAATTTTATAAAATATTTAGTTTTGAATTTTATCGACCTCCGGCATAATTATGATTTATATATTAACTTCGTATGTTTTTACGACTTCGCTTGAGAATCACACGGTAATTAAACGAACGCAAAATTCGCATCCGCGTGTTTGTATACAACTGGATAATTATATATTTTTGTATGAATTAATTCTAACTTAGTTTCATTACTTTTTTATTTAGTGCTTATCGAATACTTTAGGCATTTAATAGATTATTTCGTACTACTGTGCCAAATATGAAAATGTGAGCGCGTTGAAGTCTTTTATATGAAACAGTGAAAGTAATAGACATATATAGCAAATATAAAATTTGATAATTCTTTGTACAAAATTTTGTACTATTTTTCTCAATAAACATTAGTAATAACTAAAAAAAATATAATTTATTAGAAAGACTCTTTTTTAAAACTTGTATTTTATCACATAGCCATTATAACTAAAAAAATATTAAAGTAGTTTAAAATATTTGATCAAATATAAGAACTCTAACATATGTATATGTATATGTATATGTATATATATATATATATATGTATATATATATATATATATATATATATATATATATATATATATATATATATATATATATATATATATATATATATATATATATATATATATACATGGAGCAATTTGTAATTAGTATATATTTAAGTACTAATAGCGTGTGAAATATATGATACCTTGTTTCTTAATATTTACTCTTAGTTTATGACCTGTCTTGCGAATCTATTGTTAGTTTTATGATCCAAAACACAACAAGTATTGGTTACTATACAGTTATTTAAACTTACCTAAAGCTTATTCAATTTCAATTTAAGTTTTATAACCGCGTAATATTTCAACCGCCGTTAAGTAATTAATTATAATTAACTTAAATTGAAGGGTTAAAGAGATAGAAATATAAAAATAAAATCTAAGCAAAAACAACTTTTAACACCAAAAGAATGTTATTACAATGTTAGCTACTTAAATAAATTAGTTGTGCATTGGTTTTAAAAACTATAAATTATATTGCCATTCAATAAATGTACCTTTCTGGGATTAAAATAAAAAAAATATATTAATCCTTCTTGCATTGTATCAAAATCACTAAAATAAAATATGACAAAACTAAAACATTTCAATTATTTTTTTAAAAATTATATTCTATACCAAAATTAATTTAGTAAAATAATAAAAGCTTAATCATAAATAACAAAAATTTCAAAATACAATTTACATTGTAATCAGTCAGTTATTGCCAGTCGTTAAAAATGTTGCAGAGGTTTATTGCAGCAACAGCTGCAAAGTTAAGGGCAGTGATGAAAAAACACGTGCAATGCATAATATAGTTCATATAATTTGTCCTTTCAAGGACTTGTTAGTTTAAACCTATTTGTAAACTAGTGTAATGTAAGTAAAATGATGTGATATTTAAGGACAACATATAAAATAAATAATTTCCCGCAATGTTGAAATTTTTATGTTTTCTTTAAGTATTTTACTATCCTTAGTGTTGGATTGGATTAACATTTAAAAAAATAATAAAAATCGTGACCATCGTGGCGCAGAGGCGCAACGTCTGGCTGTAACGCGACAGTTTCTGGGTTCGATTTCCATTCACAGAAGATGGATTTTGTCATTTCCATTTTCTTCACTCCGGCAAAGCGCGGCGTTTAGTTCCTCCACACGTAATGCCGTGAAAAGACGGAAAGCTGGGAACAGAGTGTCTTAACATTAGGTCCCCCGGTTCCCGTGGTCTCCTCTGCCTATATGTTTCGATATGACTAACGCTTAGTAAAACATAACTACCTATTTAAATACACAAATAACAACAAATTGTGGCATATTGATTAGTTTTCTTAATACTGAATAAATTGGAACTTGAAACTAGGCAAAACGCGGCGTTGAATTCCAACAGTCAACACGAATGCCTTCAAAAAAGGGCGGAAAGCGTTGACGGAGAAAGCAGGGACTAAACAACGGAGTGTCCGAACACTAGGTTCATATGGTTCCTGCAATTCCCTCTGCTTACCCTGCAATATACGGGAAAAAGCGTGAAGCTAAAAAGGATACATAGAGATATATAGATATATAGGACCAACAGGCAACTAAGCAAGCAATACAGTGGATTCTCTTCCACCACTCATTAGTTGAGAAAAATAACTATACATATTATGGTCTAAAGCTTTTCTCAAGCAATGGATTATACAATATAAATATTATAATTAATTTACTAATTCTTACTTAGTTCCCAATATTAGAGGGTCAAACCAACCATATATTTAATTTATGATTAAATTCAAAAAAAAACCATTTACAACAAGTTACAAATATTTTCTCTTGTATTGAAAGCTGATGTAATGAATAATAATAACTAACAACAAAATACTTTTTTGTTTCAGAATATTTGTTAATAATAGAGGCTTCGACATGTCGGTGAAGTTTAAGAGGCTCACTCTTCATTTAAGAACATTTTTAATGGTAAGTCAATTTTACTCTTATGAATAAAATTATTAATTTTTAATGTTATTAGTATAGAGCTTTTTAAGGAAATATTTAAGAATATTCTATTGAATGTTTTAATTCTAACAGTAGTTTTATTGGAGTTATATTTGTCCAATAAGACAATGACGCAATTGTAAATGCATTCATTTCTTAGAATGTCCTTTTAGTGATAATTCAATATCAATATATAAATGGTACAACTTACTAATAGATAAATATACTATTATCAGTTTATATTACAATAGTTTTTATTTTTCGTTTCAAATAAAATATAAAAAATATACAAACTGTCAAAATTTCTTTATAGTCTGTTAGAACATAGTTATATTAAAATATACATAGAATCAAATTTTCCTTAAAATTGAAGAAAGACACGTAATTAACAGTTTTAATTATCATTAGCATATTATAAATTACTAGATATTAGATGTACACTGTATTTGTTAGGACTGGATATCTAATACTAAGTAGATATATTTCTCTACATTACTGTAGTTGTAGTTGTCGTATTTAGTTATTTTGTTAAGTGGTTCTGTACCATCATTTCGTTATATGTAGTGACATTCACGTTATTTCACCGTCACGTTGCGTCACGGTCGCACTTGACATAAGTCGCAATGGTTTATAGGTCAGATATTTATAATTACTGGTGAATTCTCATAAATAGCTATAGAATTTACCATACCGTTATTTTGAATAGTATCTCTTCTCCTATACATTACTACACATTTTGGCTGCAGTGGTATTAAAATAAGATTATAAATTATTGAATTGTTGGTACCTTAACGAAATATACAGGCAAGTTGGCTAGATTAAGAAATTTATATAATAGTATAAACTTAATAGATTTTGATACTGCTAGCTGCTAAGTAAGAACTTATATAAATTACATTTACTATGGATATTCAATTTTATTTCAGTTACTTTTCTGAAAAAATGTAGTCACATTTTACTTAAAATTTTAATTGTAAAATTATTTAGGGCCCACAAGACTATTAAATACAATATTTTCCAAATTTTTACAATGTATTTAACTTTAATATATCCAATTTAATTTATAACCACAATACTAGACGTGTTTCATCACTCGCACTTGACACGCGTGGCGTCGCTAAATGTAGGGGTCACTCGTGGCAGCATGCAAGAGAAAATCCACCTAAATATGAATATGACGACTATATAAGTAATAGTTAAGAATTTACTGTAAGCTTCGTATACGTTAATTTTTGTGACGTAAACGTAAAACTTCTTTTAGCCCTATTTCTATAGAATTTACACACAAAAGGTTAAAGTTTAAAGAAAAAAAGTTCAACTGCGTAATGGCACTAGGGAAAATAACCTAAATATATTCTTCTCATAAAACTTTAAGACTTCATCTTAAATTTTAACAGCAAGTACATTTGGCTGTCCTTTCTCTTTGTCACTTAGTACTAGATAAGTTTTATCTATATCGATAATCGGGGCCATATTATTGTGAGTTTTGATTTTAAACAACGTTCAATAGAGATCACAAAAATAATATCTTTTAAATTGCAACGTATGTATAACTATAGCTAATGCAAATCGTTTTAAAATGTTTACTTTTATGTTTCCATATTTTTGTGTTTCAAGTTATATATGAGGACCGTCGTGGCGCAGATGCGTAAGCGGCTGCCTGTAAACGCGACGGTTTTAGGGTTCGATTCCTACACTGCCATGTACGGAATAAGGCGTGAAACTAACAAAAAGTTAGTGAAAAAAAACAATTTATAAAGAAAACATTCAATATTTTAAATTAAATATTAATTCAACATACTACGATTCTAAGAAAAGCTTGTATTTACTTTATTGATTATATCGCGAAAACTGTCAAAATGAACTTAAAGCTTACTGTTGAAATTTAAAGTGCAATCCAGTCCTATAGAAGATTAACTTTGAATAATTCACAGCTGAACTTGTTATTGATACCATAAATAAGTATATCTGATCGTAGCGCAACAATTTCACGGATCTAAATTTTGTTGTGGTTACAAATGTACTTTATCTTATTGATATAATCATTGAATTTATTATAGATATTTTATTATTAGGTATATAAATTCAATTATTTATTCTTCGCGCCTAAAATTATTTCATTTCCTTATTATAAACAAGGAATACATACATTTTTTTATAAAAACATATGTAACTTTTATGCCATTGACATAAATTTTTAAAAGACTGCAAAATACATATTAAAATGTAAAAAAATCATATCAGGATTTGAACCCATACCAAGTGATTTGAGGAGACCAATCATTCTATTGCTTTATTATCACATCACACGTTCAGATCACGCGTGCGCCCGCGCATCTTTACGTAACCCCATTGAGTCACTATTTCGTATGCATTTAATAAGACTATAAAACTTCATACAATATATATTAATATATTAAAAATTTATATAAATATAAATTTGTTTAGGTTTAGCAAAATTATTGCAATTAAAATTTGTATACATTTTAAAATTTGCATCTATATGTATATTTATAGTATTTTGATTTTCCAGAATATCTTTGTTACGATCTTTTTAAAAAGAAAATATATCTAAATATCCGTATCTACTATTCCGTTTCTGAAATTGATGAACAAATTATTGTCGAAATTGAAACCTGACATTTAGTATGTAAATTTTTTTTAAGTATTTGTCGATAAATCAATGTAAATCGGAAATTCAATGTAATCGTTTTATAGTCCATACTTATTAAATGATTGAATAACATATAAATAATGCCACATTTAATTACTGTATATCAATTTGTTAAAAGTTAATAATTTAAATATAAATTTAGTGTTATTTACGTACAAAAATATTCCATTTCTATAATTTGATTACTTAGTTTTATGTCAATTTGAATTATACCTAAAAACCGATCGTTGAACTCGTCTAATCGCACATGTATGTTTATATGTGTCTATGCTTATAGTATTAATACTGAAATTTATTACATGTAATAATTTTTGGGAGATGAAATATACGAAATTAACTTGTAGTAGGATCTAAGTCATTTATTAATGTAGCAATAAAAATAAAACGATCAATAGTGACATTTATTTTGGAAATAATTTCTTATTAATTTTCAATAAATTGACCTACTCTAAGGGATTTTATCAACAAATTATATTTAAAACGACTTTGAAATCGAGTAAGCCATAATAATTATGTAAACGGTTATTATTTCCATAAGAACTGGTCGGTAAGATAATTTAATTTGGTTGATTACTTCGATATTTTTCTCAAATTATTTCTAACGTTATGAGAAAATGTGTTATATATGATAATAAGGTGACACATATAGTGACTTATTAACCTTGATCTTGACACTGGTATAAGAAGGTTGCTTTTAAAGAGCGATAAATTGAAAGCTTTATTAACGATGAAAGTGTTTATTTATTTAAGATATTCTGACTTAAATAGTATTAACCAGATGTAAAAAATGTAACTACAATAATTTTGGAGATTTTTATTGAAGTATAAATACACAGATATGTGAACACACACAAATATATATTTTTTTAAGAAGATAGAGAAGTAAAAGATCTTTTCTATCGGGCTTCTCGGAGAAGAGGCACGGTTTGTGACAGTTTGCAGGTTCGATTCTCACTTGGAGAGCATATATTATAACATTTCCATTCTTCGCTCTCACAACTTGGCAAAGACAAAGCGCAGCGTTGTGTTCCACTCTTCAACACGCAATGCCTCGAAAGGCGTTTACACGGTAACTGCAGTTCCCTCTGCCCACCCTGTTACGACCGGGATAAACGTCAAGTATAAGGTACAATATATTTTTAGAGATAAACTGCTGCAGATATAAATTAAACTAGACTAAAACACGTCTCAGATGCCAAATTATTACTTAGAGAGTTACGTTCTTGACCGTGTTTGAAGTCGTGACCCAACGACGTTGCTCCCGCCCTTGCGTTGTCGCGGCACTACGACCTATTGTCTACTAAAGGTCTAGCTTCTTAGAATTCGATTTGCAATTTGGATAACGGAAAGTTTATCCTTAACAATGTAATATTTTGATTTAATTGAGTTTTAGAATTGGTAAATTTTAATATAAGCGATATATTTTTTTATTATTGTAACTGTTAGTTATAGGCTAAAGAGAATTCTTAAATCTGTTTAAGAATAACAAACATTATATAATGAAGTATACTTTTTCTTATTATATTAGACTATATGAGCAGATATGCTATATATATTGTTATAATTATACCATTAGGTATTTATTAAAGTATAAAACATGGTAGCATGATTTAGTCATTTTAGAGTAAAAATAAAAAGCGAAGTACATATTTTCAAAATGATGACTTAAAATATTGTTTAAATAACATAAACTTTGAAGACTTTGAAGATAATTAAACACTCTACATATTAATTAACATTTTACGTACGACGATGTTATTACTTTTTACTAAGCGGCAATAAATTACGAATATGTTTTATGTAAGTAAGCTACATTATGATGTTGTCATCTTGCAACTATGACATGTCTGTAATGTCTTCTTGTAATAAAAGCTTAAAAATGTAAAAGGTTGTATTGTTTAAAAAAGCTTTATGAATTAATTATTATAAAAAAATATTTTGTAAATTACTTTTACAATTAATATGCGATTTTTATTGAAATTCAATATATTTTCTGTTATTTCTTATTTATTTTTGGTACATTATTATTAATATCTTCTTACATACACACTTTATGTACTTTATGCTAAAACATTTTCAATATGATTTTTCATAAATTTATTTTTTCTTTGACATAATATAAAATCGATTACCATAAATCGATTATCGAAATCAAAAAATAATTAAAAGTGCAAATAGGTTTATTAGGTTGGGTTTCCAAGGCGACAATAAAAGACAGTCAAATAAGTTATTGCTATATACAAGTTGATGAGTTCCTAAAAAAGAAACTACGGCGTCTTTAACGTTATAAATCTTTTTTAATTTATGTTTATATATTTTCGACGATTCATGGATTTCTCTTGAACTTGATTACACAGAATTACAAATCCGATTTCTATATATGTTATCTTTTTTTTAATTTAAATGTTTAATTCCATTCTGTTATTGTGTTGCACTATTTAATTGTACACTAATTAATTGTACGAGGGTTGTGGGTTCGATATCGACTAAGAAAAATAATTATTTTAATTCCTTCGCTTTGTTGGCAAATATAAAGCGTGGCGTTGAGTTCTGCCACTAACAAAGAATGAATTGAATATTTCTTTTGCCTAATTTATACATATATCTAACTACTGAATAGATGTTTATTTATTTTATTATAAAGTTAATATTATAATTTTATATGCATATAATTTAGTTGTTATATTACTTTTATATTATATAAGTATATTTTTATAAAGCAGCGTGATATCAAAAGCAACCTGTGGCATGACATATGACAGATGACGGATGACAGTTGCCGCGTTACGAATGATAGATAGATAGAAAGTTTCCAACAATCTCTCTAAATGCTAGTTATTGTTTTTCCCGTGATTTTTAATTAAAGGAAAAAGATTTCTATCAATAAAATAATAAATATAATGTATGAGCAATCCCTATCGTTTGATATAACAAGTCTATACGTATGTAATAAAATTCATGATTTTTAGGGTTCCGTGCAAAAATAAAAAACGGAACCCTTATAGTCCTGTCCGTCCGTCTGTCACAGCCAATTTTCTCTGAATCTACTAGACCGAATCAGAAGAAATTTGGCAGGATGGTGTAATGCCCTGACCCGAACACAGATGTGTAACGTAATTTTTTTTTTTTAAAATAAGGGTAATATTCGGGGGATAAATTAGGTAATTAAAAAAAAAATTTGCGAACCTTACTGAGTCATATATCAAATGAAAGGGCTTGTTATCAGGATCTCGAATATATATTTTTTATTTTTTTAAAACTAATTGTAGAAGCGTACAATATTTTAGAGCTTTAACATTTTTCTTTGGAAGCTATAAAGGTGACAAAGCTTGTATACATATCTTCTACAGCATACTATTAGTTAAATCTATTAAAATTTACCACCTTGGCCGAAATCGTTCGAAAAGATTACATACAAAAACGTTTACAAGTCATAAAAACTAATGGAATTACATCAAATCCTCATTACTTTCTTAATAAGCATCTTCTTACCGACACTGTAATTACGACAGGCATTAAATTGTATGGTAATCATGTTTATTTTATTACACGAACAAAAATGTTTGAAATGTCATTTCAGCTATAACATTAGATTAGAAGACCTTGAGACATAATGTATGAAAGCGTAATCATCGCTTGCGAAAAGATTGGGCAGTAAATCTTCTTCAATCGCCTTTCATTTAATAAATTAGGTTATTTTTTTAGTTACGTCCTTTTGACATATACACGCAAATATATATTTATTTTCTATTCATGCATAACAATGAAAAACAAATTTGTAGTCATCGTAAGTTGAGAAAGAAATATTTAACATATTATAAGGAAAAATAAAAGAATGTATACTGATACGATTAAAAAGTATATCATTTTTTTTTAATTAAACAACAAAGTATCCGTATTGCATTATGTCTGGATAATTAAGATATGTAATGATGATGGTGCAGATTTTTACTAAACATTCCATAATATACGAGGTACATTTCATAATATATAAGAATTTGTATTAAAAAATCACTTTTTGTACTGTAATATAAATAAAGTCATGTGACACATATTTTTTTTATTTTATTCATTAAAAAAATACTTAATCTAGATTTGTAGCAATATGTGATTTATTGTTTATAAATATTCTTGCGAAACTTTGGTAGCCACATAATTGATCTATTATTATATATAATTACTTGCACTTTTAAAAAAACGACAATCTCAATAAAAGATAGCGTGATAAAGGCATTGATAAGCGATTGTGATGAAATACACTAGGCTTACCAAATAGGAGTCAAGAAACACATGGCGTCTCGTCTTGTATAAATAGCATACATTGATTAATGATCCTAATGTATCATGTAACCATATTAATTTCAAGCGTCGTAACATTTGTTGAAATATTTTTATCAATTAGTTAAGATGTTATTAAAGTTTTTTTTTTTTATTTTTTTAAGTCTTCAAGCTTTATCCCGTACATAGCAGGATAGGCAGAGGAACCATAGGAACGTTGCTTAGAAACGGAGAAAGGAGGAACTTTCTCCGTCTCTGTTTTGAGCGGAGGAGCTCAACGCCATGCTTTTGCTAGTTTCCAGAGCGAAGAAAATGGAAATAGAAAATCCATCTTCCCCGAGTGGGAATCGAAATCTTGATTTTTAGTTTTATATTTAAAAATGTAGCTAGCAAGCTTAGAGAACAGTTACATGCTGTTTAGCGAAATCTGTATAATTTCTTATGTTTTATTAATGTATAGAAATATTTTTCTATTATATATTTGAATTTAAGGCGACTGTTAGCAACTTTCTTCTACTTCATTGTTTTCTTTATTCCTAAAGGTCGAGCCAGTTTTGATAAGCTCTAGTATAGGATATCACGAGATGCATTTAAACCATTATGTCAGAGGGTTTTTATGATTTAAAAGGAATAAAGAAAATGCAATAAAGGACGTGAGCAGAAAATTAATAAAAAGAACACAAGAAACATTTTATACATATACAGATACATATATGGTCGCTATTTACATTTAACATTAACTTTTGATGTCGACCCCGCAAAGCCTGACATTTAGACATTGACACTAATAAGTCATAGAAATTGCAACCACATTTGTTTTCTGACATCGACCAACGGGGACCGTCATAGGCGCCACCGGTGTTGCCACCTGAGAAAATTTAAATATTTGCTTAAATTTATTCGCCCAAAGCTATTTATAAATGTCTTTTTTATTACAGGTTTAATGTTATGCGTTAAAAGGCGCGATGAAGTCAATTTGTTCCGTATTGCCAATTTGTTGCATTCAAATATTGTGCTGTGGCTTTTTTAATGGATTTTAAATGTAAAATTTTGGTTGTTAAACATATTAGGTTTACTGAATATATCTATATGTATGTATGTCTATAATAATTTGACATTTAAGATTTTTCTATTATGATATTCTACTTTTCACTGTTTTTTTTCAAATAAAGCATTATTTTGTTATTTTTTGAAAGATAATATAAATATTTTTTTTCCATTTCTTTAAGCTCTCGATGACAGTTCTAATTTGATAGTTGCAGTGTCGTGACCAAATACGTAGTGATGTCGATAGTATACATTAATTATAATAACGATTCATCAAATTTTGATTAAAATAAATTAATAAAGATTACCTGTCATCATCTTGTTACGAAAATATAATATTGTTAAGTTATAAATTTGTGCAAAAGTATCCGGCGGCAGTTTAGTTTCTTACATATTTTTCTAAAAAGAATTGGTTCTGTTACCGTGTTTCGTTTATCGATATGGCCATTTTCTTTGACTGTGGTATAACTTGTTCGTGTATAAACGGATATTTTTATAAAATGATACATACAAAATTTAAAAAATACGACTGTCCAAGTTAAAATACACTAATTCTCATTGTTTTAAAGCTCCGAATAAAAAAAATTAACAAAAAGCTTGTCTATAAATAAAACATGATATTTTTAAAAATCAAGGGCTTATTTGATTGGTTTTATATAAAAACTAAAGTTTATTGCCGTTTAAGCTTATTAAACGCATTTTACCAGATTAAGCGTAACAATGCTTCAATAAAAATGGCTGCAAATAGTAACAAGGAGGTGTTACTGAACTTCTGACTAAAATTTTACTGGCAAAATTGTAAGCTAAATTTTAGAACTAAATTATTACAAGTAAAAAAAAACTATACATTGATATTCATTATTTTTAAGTATAGACTTATTAATAAGACGTATAAATTACTTTCAAACGTTTCTTATGCTGTTGATATAGTTAAATATACAAAATTAAGTTATTGTTATTAATATTTATATTGTCACTTCAAGGATTTCCTTCTGGGCGTTGTTATTGTAATCAGAGTCAAGAAATCAGATTAATACAAATCAAATATCGTGACACAATAGATAATATCTATACACGATTTTGAAAGTAATTATATGCTAATTAAAACCGAATTATTATGGCCTTGGGTTAAATTAAACCTTACAGTTTAACAGCAAAAAGTGACTTGCAAAAATAGTAGATATTTATTTAGTAATACGTTTCTTATTTCTTTTTTAGTTTCACGCTGTATCCTGCATAAAATCAGATACTCGTTTTAATTTTTTAAGCAAATGGTAAAATTTATAATTAAAGTAGAACCAAATACAATTTAAAATCTGCTGAAGAGTTTATTGATTATAATTTGTATGAGATTTTATTTAATGAAAAATAAAAAGTTTTGTTCTTGGATAGCACAGGTAATGGTTCGTTCGTAATAGATTTCCTCCAGTCTACCCATGATGTCTCACATTCGAAGTAAAACTAAGTGTCTCGACACTATTTTGTGCTTGCCCTGATTTTTTTAAGATGCAGCGAAAAGCTCAAAAAAAATCTAGAATGTTATCTAAAGTTTTCACTTTCTAAAGCCGTTAAGAAATATTCACACGATGAGTAATTTTTGAATGGTATCACACTATACAAATAATTAATATGCGGTCTTTGTTGTAGCCTAATGGCATGCATGTAGAGCAAGGTTGTACCTGTGCGCTCGCAAGTGTCAAAGTTTCCTAATCTAAATATGTACATAGGCACATAGACGAACATAAATATTAGGTGAGAGATTAGTATGTTCAATGAGATGGAATTTGATTTTAATTATTGCAAGAATATATATATATATATATATATATATATATATATATATATATATATATATATATATATATATATATATATATATATATATATATATATATATATATATATATAAGGCTTAAAACATTTTATGAGTTTATTTTTCTACACAAAATGAAATTTACTTTGATTTTTTTCTACGATAAAATGACTGTATAATGAATGGATTACTGACTTGACACATATCGTATATGTTGAGTCAGTGCTAAAAAATAAGTTAAATCTATAAATAAATTTAAGATTTTCAGTTTGAAAAAGAATTAAATATATATTTCGTGCTTTAAAGTTAATGGTAAATATTTAATTATTTAATATTTATTTAATTGTAAACGTTTTTTCTACGACTGTACACAATGGGGAAAACAACAGATTTACTTCAATCCTTAGAAAATTTTATTTCCTAGTAAAACAGCATAGTATGTTAGTTCGCCTTGTAATGTAATATAATAATTAATTAAGACATTCTTTTGCAATTTAATACGTGGAATTTATTAAAAAAATAAGTTCTAGTATAAGATTTTATATTTATGTATATATGCTATTAATTATTACTACAGCTCGGTATACATAATCACTTTGATATCGGTCTGTCTGTTAAGAACATTTTTCTCAGGATAGTGTAAACTCGGTAGGGTTACTTTTTTTGTTATGTTTTCACGCTTTATCCCTCACATGGCAGACGCTACGCCTTTGCGCCACTGCGGTCCAAAAATTTCTCATATTTCATCATTTTATTAATATTGTTAAATAATCAAACAATGTGGCATTATTCTATTGTGCGATAGTATTTAATTCGAATACAAATTAAAGCCCCAAAGCATTAAAAAAAATGAGGTTATTATGATTAACTTTTGGTTCTCTGTTTTTACCTTTCTTTATTTCGCAAAGGGTAGACAGTGATAATATTTAATCATGGCGTTGAAAAAAATACGATTAACTTTTTCGAACAGGATTCAAACTGGTAATCGGCACTTATGTTAGATGTTGCACCACAGTGCTGCTATATAGTGCCAGTTAGTGCCACCAATCATTTACATCTATATTAACCGTCAAAAATGTTGCGCGATAATTATTATTATTTGATATAAAATATAACATATACTTAAAAAAGAAAGAAAAATATATAGGTATATTTAGAAAGAAAGATAAGAAAGATAGGTATATTTAGAATAGTATATAGGTATATTTCTTATTATTTTCATTTGTAAACAGGAGTAAAGTGGCAGGCAAAGCTAGTATTCATTAAAAACTGTTAATTAAAATAAGGCTATCAAAACAAAAAGAACAAGATTAGATCTTATCATATCTAGTTAACGACATACCTGATATATTGACAGTCGTGAGCAAGCGACAAGGCTACTTGAAGCATTTATTAGTACGGAAGTGTTTTTTTTTTTCATTTAGGCACAATTAAACAATCATTAACTAAGTATGTAAAAGTAAGTATTTGTGTTTAGTATTAATTTTTATTATTTTATTACGATTTTTTCTATATTAACAACTTGTTGCGTTGTAAGCATCTTGTAGGGAGATTTTTAGTTAATATTTCAAGTCGTTGATTATAGTATCTTGTTAAGGTCCCATACATAAATTAACTGTGTTTATTGAAAAAAATCAATACAATGTACACTATTTTATCATGTTACTTTAAGCACAATTCCCTAACATACATGCATGCAGCCAAAAATATAGCCATTGCATACAGTTTTTTTCAAACAGAACTTGAACTTAAAATTATCGTATAGTGCTACTATTACAACTATTTATTTTACTTAACATTTATTAAACTGAAATAGTACTGAGATCTGAAAAAGTCAGTATGTACCTCTGAATAGCGATAAAGTCAAAAAGTACTACACGATTTTCTCTACAATAGGGAGAGTGATCCTTCAGGAAGGTTTTAGTGTATAATAAATTTAGGTTTTGTGTAAATTGATGATATTACTAGAATATTCGTGAAGAATATTCATGTTGGAAAAAAATGCCGATAACTTTCCTCTAAAACGGTGGCAATACTTATTTTAGAAAACAAAACTATAAATGGTGGAATATAATTGTTTTGTTCAACAGTCACACTCACGCTTATATTCCGCAAATAGCAAAATAGACCTTGTGCTAGGACACTCCCTTCGTCGTTTTCCGCCCTTTTTGAGGCATTGGGCGGGCGAAGTGGCGGAAGCTAAAGCCGCACTTTCCAAAATGGAGAAAATAGAAATGAAAAAGAACATTCTTCTCGAATGAGAATCGAATCCACAAGCCGTCATGTTTACAGGCAGATGCTGCGGTACTAAATTTATAATAAAATAATTAAATAAACAATATTATAATAAACGCTTAGAATTAAATGAACTCGCTAAAATAAAATGAATATTATTAAAGTGAAGCCGCATAAACGTCAAGTTTGACAATTATATTGATTATATGCATGACTTGTTTACGAGCTACCAAGTATATCTTAATCTCGAAGTAGTATCTATACATTATATATTATAAGGTTATAAATTAATATTTTTGAAACAATTTCTCTATGGAATAAAAAGAAATAATTTTCCACAGTTCTTTTCAAATTCAACATGACCAAGAAATAGTGCAGACACTAAAAAACGGAGTGTCGTAACACTAAATTCCCTCCTGCTTTCTTTGCTATATGCAAATAAATATAGTGAAAAATATACAATACAATTCGTGAAGTAGGTTAATATTTAGATTTTTTTTAAACAATAAGTAAATCTATGTCTATTCATATTTGTTACTGCGTGTTGCGCACGATTATCCTTGATTTGTGTTCTACAGAACTTTCGTATCGCTATTAACGCCTGCTGTCACGAGGTGGGTGTGGCAAGCAATTAAACTACGCCACCAGGAACTAAGCTTATTCACAATAAGGAAAATGTATCATTGATTAACCTAATTAGTTAATAAATATCGTAAATATCTTAACATTGTTTCAGTTTCCATTCAGATTGTTTTGACATAGTAATATATATATATATATATATATATATATATATATATATATATATATATATATATATATATATATATATATATATATATATATATATATATATATATATATATATATATATATATACTATATATTAAATACAAAAAACAAATATACTAGAAACCTCTAGGTACCTCTAGGTATAAGGTTGTTTTAAATTACAACTGCAGTTTTCCCCATATACGTATGTAGCTTAAGCAAACTTTTAGTTCTGTTAATTTCTTGTTGACAAAAGTTTTGTAATGTGGGACGAGGATGTTTCAAGAGGTTACTCATTCAGTTCCTGTATGATGTACCACAGTCGCTTTTAGCGTGTACTTGAAATACATTAGGAAATTCTTCTGTACAATGAACTTATAGGTGATTTAAATAATATTTATTTGTTTTCAACGCATGAACAGTAGAAGCATACGAGACAACAAAAAAAAAAAAATAAAATATTTAAGTAATAGATGATAATAATAATTATATTAAAAGTAAAGAAGAAAAAAAATGTACAACGGCTTTTGCAACAAAATGAAGATTTCTTCCAGGTAGCCTTATGCTTTGAAAATTTAAAACGTAAAGTAAAAAGATCACTTTATTTTCATTTATTTTTCTAATACAAGAACATTGTAATGTAATCGGTTAAATGCAACATCTATATACATTTGTAATAATAATAATTTCTCTCTCTCTCTCTCTCTATATATATAATATATATATATATATATATATATATATATATATATATATATATATATATATATATATATATATATATATATATATATATATATATATATATATATATATATATATATATATATATATATATATATATATATATATATATATATATATATATATATATATATATATATATATTTTTATGTTAGAGGGAGGCAAACGAGCAAGTGGGTCACTTGATATTAAGTGATCACCTCCGCCCACTGACACCCATGAAGCCCAAGGTTTCAGGGGTGCGTCGCCTACCTTTTAAAAAGGTGTACGCTCGCTTCTTGAAGGTCCCAATGTCGTATCGGGTGGGGAACACCTCTGAAGGGAGTTCATTCCACAGTGTGGTCGTGCGTGGAATAAAGTTTCTTTTGAAACGCACGGTGGTACTCCGCCAATCATCAAGGTGGTGAGGATGGTATTTTAATTTGTGGCGGGAGTTACGATAGTGGAAATCCGCAGCCGGTATTAACCTAAATAGTTCTTCAGAACACTCCCCGTTGTACATACGGTAGAAGATGCACAGTGATGCGACATCTCTCCGCAGGGCCAGATGGTCGAGCCGCTTAGTGAGATTCTCGTCATCAACAATCCGAACAGCCCGACGTTGGACGCGGTCAAAAGGAAGAAGTTGGTATTGGGGTGCCCCAGACCAGAGATGAGAACAGTATTCCATGTGCGGCCTAACTTGGGCCTTATAAAGTTGAAGGCGATGCGCTGATGTGAAATACCGTCTCGCTCTACTAATGACGCCAAGCTTTTTGGAGGCTAACTTGGCTTTATCCTCCAAATGAACGCGGAATTGAACGACTCTGGAAATGTCGATACCGAGAATTCTAATAGTCGGACTGGTTTCAAGGGGAATGCTCTGAAAAACCGGGGACACGACAAAGGGATTCTTTTTCGTGGTAAACGCGCAAACTTGTGTTTTTTTAGGGTTGAACTCTACGAGATTATGAGAGCCCCAACTCGAAACCTGGTTGAGGGAAGTTTCCATTTCTGACACAAGTTTGTTCCGAAACACACTGATTTGCGCCTGAGAGATGTTTGCGTGGCCACGATATGACACATCCAAAGTACTATCATCTGCATAGCAATGAGCGTTACTTGATTGTAACATGTCATTGATATGCAGGATGAACAGTGTGGGGGATAGTACACAGCCTTGTGGGACTCCAGCGTTCACGGGTAAGGAATTAGAGCATGTACCGTCGATAACAACCTTTATGCTACGCTCCGTAAGAAAGCTAGAAATCCATTTGCATAATCTCTCAGGCAGCCCATAGGAAGGCAGTTTTGATAGTATAGCTTTATGCCAAACCCGATCAAAGGCTTTCGCTATGTCCAGACTGACTGCTAAGGCTTCTCCCTTACTCTCAACCGCAACTGCCCAATTATGGGTTAGGTAGACCAACACATCACCAGCAGACCGGCCCTGACGGAATCCGTACTGACGATCACAAATCAACTGTTGGTCCTCCAAGTATCGCAATAGCTGGCGGTTGATAACAGACTCCATTATTTTAGAGAGCAAGGAGGTTATGGCAATAGGCCTGTAGTTGCAAGGATCAGAGAGATCGCCCTTTTTAGGAACCGGGTGTACCAAAGCTGTCTTCCATGAAGTTGGGACAGTGGCTGAAGAGTACAGGTGTCGGAAAAGACGCGTTAAAACTGGAGTCAACTCAGGAGCACAAGTTTTCAGTACAATAGGAGGGATACCATCAGGTCCACAGGACTTGTGAATATCAAGTGAAAGAAGAGCTCTTCGCACGGATTTTTGTGTAAATTTTACTTCCGGCATAGAACACTTGCAGTGTGGGATGGTAGGTGGTAGTTTACCCTCATCATGCAAAGTCGAGTTGGACGCAAAGAGGTTGCCCAAGAGATTGGCTTTTTCCTTTGCATCGTAGACCAAGGTATTGTCCTCATTGCGTAATGGTGGAAAAGTTGGCTGACAGAAGTTACCTTCAACAGCTTTGGCCAGAGACCAGAATACGCGTGTTCCCGAAGGAAGACAGGCTAGTCTCTGTCCAATTCTGCCAATGTGCCCTGCCTTTGCCCTAGCCACGGCTTTTTTGAAGGATCTAGAGGCAAAGTTGTACTCCTTTTTGTAAAGATTCACTTTTGGATCCCTACTTGCAACCGCCTCGGCCCAAGCTTGGTACTTTTGCTGCTTTTGATGATGTGCCATTTTGCATGGAAGCGCAAACCAGGGCTGCGTTTTGCTGCCAACGGGCACTACAGAGTTTGGAATAAATAATTCCATGCCCTGCAACACAACGTCTGCAACAAAGTTGGCAATAGCAATAGGATCCTCTAGCGAGAAGCACAATTGCCTCCAAGGGTAGGATGAAAAGAAGGTACGCATCCCATCCCAGTCTGCTGACTTGTAGTGCCAAACACGGCGGCAACCTGCAGAACGAGGCCGAAATTTGGGCGTGAGTGGCACCGTGAACCGAATCAGGCAATGGTCAGACGATCCGAGCGGGGCGTCAACAGTGACCTGGTAGCTTTCGGGCTTGGAAGTCAGCAAAAGATCCAACAGTGAAGGGATATGATCTTCAACATCAGGTATTCGGGTCGGCGAATGAATCAGCTGTGTTAATCCATTGGCCATGGCGAAGGCGTGAACGGGTGTACCCGCATGGCTAGCCCGTTGTGAACCAAGCCATTCGATGTGATGGGCATTGAAATCACCTAGTACCACAATTTCTGCGGATGTGATTTGTTGTAGAACGTAATCTGTCGCCATTTCAATATGCTCCATGAGTCGGTCAGTTTCAGCATCACCACTGTGGGACCTGTAAAGGCACGCGTAGACTCGAGGATGGTCATCACAATCTACACGCAACCATATTATTGACAGGTCAGTGCCTTCAATATTGCCCAGGCGACGGACACAGATATCATCTCTAACAAATACACATACACCGGCGCGAGGCACAAATTTATGTTCTAATTTATAGCCAGGGTACTGCAAATACGACGTATCCGCCGGAGACGATATTTGAGTCTCAGTTAAGAAGAACAAGGCCGGCTTTTGGGTCTCAAGATGGTAGTGTACCGAGTTTAAATTAGCATGAATTCCCCGTATGTTACAATAGTGCACATGGAGCACTGGGGGCGGTGCCGTCGAATTAACCTTGCGAGTATTGCCTTTGGCGTTGAGCGGAATTTTGCCCTCCCCAGAATTCGTAGGGCAGCCTGAGCGAGGAGGCTCAGGGAGGGATTCTCCAGTGCATTTCGCGCTGGTACCCTCCTGGGGTACTCTCTCTTTAATTGCCGCTATCATGTCAAGGGGGGGGGGGGGTATTGGGCCTCCGGCGCTCTCACTCACCAAACGAAGCATAGTCGCTAAAAGCGACTATTCAAACGTTGATTTTCTGTGAGAGTGTGGTACTTCCCCGGTCGAGCCGGCCCATTCAAGCTACTGACAATTATATTGCCCGCAGCGTGGCTCTACCACAATAATATATATATATATATATATATATATATATATATATATATATATATATATATATATATATATATATATATATATATATATATATATATATATATATATATATATATATATATATATATATATATATATATATATATATATATATATATATATATATATATATATATATATATATATATATATATATATATATATATATATATATATATATATATAAAGTACCTGTAATCTATAGTTTAAATTACAATAGAAAACAATATCTTAATAAACAAATTGCCTACTGAATTAGAAGGCATTTAGCATTCAGCGTGAAGACAGATTTTTATCTTCGTTGCGCAGTGTCTGAGTTATCGCCAGCTATAGCCGCTTTCCAAAACGCTTCTGCCATAAACATTATGTAAATTAAAGGACGTGATTCTAACTTGTAACAATAAAAAAGATTACCTCAAGAAGTGGATTTCGAAATTTTTCAAAAGTAGCGTTTGGAAAATTTTAAATGTACCTATACATATATGTACAGTAATATTGTTTTACACTGACTCTTAAGATATAAAGACGTACAACGTATGGACTGTGCACTTAGGAACTAGAATTTTATATAATTTGGTTATGAAAAATGAGTTCTGAAAAAAAATTAAGTTAAACATTGAGTTTAAGTTGCCTGCCATTGCTCAGCTGTTTAATACACTTATAGGCAAACAATATAATTTACTAACTTTGCTTTTCTTATAAATTAATGTGTATTGAGATTTCACCTTTTTCTTCTTCTTCTTCTCGCCCACATCTTACAAGAGTGGAGAATAAAAAGTAACTCTATTTACACTTAAGATAAAAAGCCTAAATTACATTTATTAACAGTCATATATTTATTTATCACATCAAGTCATTAATTCGTGCCTCGCTTCATTTGTAATGTAGAAGCGACTCGTTCTAGTACACGCACGTACGATTACCACACAATGCCTAACGTAATTCTAACGTAACTTCCGATTTTTTCCCATAATTAATATGACAATATTGTTACTGACTGATATAACAGTGAAAATTTATGGTTTTCTTCATAACTTTTACAAGGAAAATTATATATTATGACTAATTGTATATTATGCTGGTAAATTGAAATATTATTCGATAGGTTTTTTTTTTAATTTTCGATACTTACCAGTGCCTTGGCTTGCATATTTAAAGTGAAATAATTATGTAACATATAAGGTGCTTTATCGTGGTGTTTTAGGTGACTTAGGTAAATCTAACCATATACAGAGAGGTATATCAAAACTATGAATATGAATTTATTATAGTATAAAACCTTAGTCAATTAGTAACTGTACCATTCAAAATAAAAAAAAATTCGATTTGAACCAGTTCCTAAGATAAGGTCGGCCAAAATATCAGTTCAATCTAAAAAAAAATAAAGAAAATAAAGGCGTTGATCTCTCTGATTCCTTTTTCTAATTCAGCAAATTCTAATTCGAAGTGCAACGCAAGTTATAAGTGTAAAACTTTCGGGTGACCAAACATGGAATTAAGTCTACAATAATTGTGATACTAGTTAAAATAATTTCTTTTCTAAATATAAGATTTTAATTTAATTTAATACGACAAACACAAACTAACAATAAGTTACTTTTTATTACATTCCGTCAATATTACGAATTTCTTTGTGCAATAACGTCTAATTAGACTATATCTAAGTTCTCTAATCAAAGTATACCGTCGTGGCACAGAGGCGCAACGTCTGCCTGTAACGCGACGGTTTCTGGGTTCGATCCCCAGTCGGAGAAGATGGATTTTTCTATTTCCATTTTCTTCGCTCTGGCAAACTACGCAAAGCGCGGCGTTGAGTTCCGCCACTCAACACGCAATGCCTCGAAAATAGCGGAAAGCAGGGACGGATAAAAGCAGGGACTAAGCAACGGAGTGTCTTAACACTAGGTTCGTATGGTTCCTGCAGTGTTCCCTCTGCCTACCCTGCCCATGTGCGGGATACAGCGTGAAGCTAAAACAAAAAAAAATAAGTATCTATTAGGTTAAAATCAATATTAAAGATATTTATATGACATAATATTGTATTTATTTATATGTTCAAGTTCTAATTATGCAAAAAGTTATCTATTGTTGTCATTAAGTGATTTACGTCTTATAAAATTCATAAATAATTAAATATAAATAACCTAGATAAGGATATCATTGATATACACGTTATAATTTATAAGTTACTATTCTGAGTATAGCGTTGTGTACTATTACTGTGTGTTAAGATTATGGTTTTGATCTTCATTTAAGGGATTTTTCTGTCGTTAAATTCTGCTATTCAACTCATAATACCTAGGTCAGACGGAAAGCAACGAACCGAACGAACGAGCGAACTGAGCGAACCAACGAATGAACGGATGAAAGAACTGAACTGAACTGTTTGCAAGGTAAAGCGTAAAGTTAAAGCATATTACAAACCTTTAGAGTAAATATAACTGAAGAGACATAATCATATTTTTATCACAGTCATAAGCGTAACTCAAGCAGAAAAATATGTATATTATGTAAATTAGATACACAAAAAAACAATGGCGCTCTGTTCGTTCTGGTTCCACATAAATTAATAGCGAGCTCCGCCTATGTACTTAGTTGGTATGGCATAATGTTATTTAAATTATATATTTTGCATTTGCTAGTAATGGAGGAAAACCTTTTCACAGTCGTATAATGATACCAAATAATTCTCTACGAATTCTTATTCCGAATTGAAATGAAGTTGACAAATATTTGAACAAAGATAAAACATTTACTTATTTATGAATCATAAAAATATGTTTATATTGTTTAAAATTAGTTAAAAATAAAGAAAGAAGGCTGGTTATACTTTATTTAAGCGATAATTTTAAAACGTTTGAAAAATTCCTTCAGAGCAGGAAAATCCATATTAGTAGTTAGTATAGATAAAAATTGTAAGTAAAATTATGTAATTACATGAACATACATCCCTATTGGGCAATGTAAAATATATTTCAAGACTTGAAAAGGAAAACTATTCAAAATTCTATTACGTAAAGCTTGTCTCGTCCCACTTAGGCTTAGACTAACATTGCTTTGAAAGATATGTTAAATGAATGAATGACTATTGTTAGGTATCGTCTTAGATTTATTTATATAAGTAATTTTAAAGAAAAAGACAGTCTAATTATAGACAGTCTAATAAACAGCTAAATAGCTAAGTTTTTTTTATTGCCAAGTGGCAAATTTTCCTGATATTTTTTTAATCATAATAATATATTTTAAAAATTCTTAATGGCTTTACATATCACATAGAAATATTACATATAAATTTAATATATTATTATATATATTATTATATATTATATATATATGTGAATATGTTCTATGGCAAAACTTAAATATCGTTTAAGTCTTTCTCACTAGACACCAATATTCGCGATCTTGACACCAAAGTTTAATAGACTAATTCGATGACAATTGTTCGCTTTAATTCCTAGTAATAACATTTTGTATGAGCATTGTTGTAAATTGACGTGATTATCGTACATTATAATATAGCCTTGCACCTATAGTGACAACTTAAATTAATCTTAATACTTAATTTTAATCGCTACGGTTAGTTAGATATAAAATTGTTGTGAAAGACGGACTTCAGAGGTGCAATATTAAGGTTATTTTAAACGTTTGGTTTTTTTAGTTGTAGGTTCAATTCTCACTCATGACGATTATGGTAATAATGATAAGATGATAAGAAATTTGTTTTTGTTATTTTTCCACGTTAGTATGTTCCGCCAGTTAACACACAATTATGAATTTGGATGGAATGCTTTCAGCTCTATTCTTCCTGGAGAAGGGACAGCTTTGACGTTAGATTTGGTTTCCTTTGCTTGCACTGCTATATGCTGAAAGTGAAAGTCATCAATTATAAAATAAACAAATTCAATGACAAATCACTAGTCTTCTAGTTTGGCTCAAATTGAGACTAAATGCTTGACATGTACTTAATGAATATTTTAGACAAATAATATGAGTGATTTTTACATTTTCTTAGCTTAGTAAAAAAAATATTTCAAATGAAAAAAAAAACATACGGGGTCATTTTTGAAATCATTTAAAAAGAAACAATTTGCTTTACCATGCTATTATTTCACTTTATCAAAATGTTTTACCGAATGAGTCAACCACTCAGGGATCATTAGTTATTCACATCACACAAATGAAAGCGACGCTTCGTGCTAATCTAAATCGCCTGTTGAATATACACATCCGTGGCATTAGCTGCTATAAACGTAAACAAAAACTACACTTGTCTTTTAATCACGTAGGATCTGTGGACTTTCTCTAAAAATCTTGAAAGTTTGAAAAGCTTTTACTTTGGTAGTAAAGTTATAAATTAAAGTATATTCAATTTTAAATAGCAATCTTCCAAACCACGACGAGAGAAGAAAAGTCGAAACGATTCATATAAGAACAGTTCTTACATATATTATATATACCTACATTTTTAATTATTATCCTTGAGTTCTATTATAATAAAAATATTATCTTAAATGATTTTTTTAATATTAATATTATTTGTATTATAAAAAAATTCGGTATGGATCATGTCGCTAGGTTGTTTTTACTTGAGATTTGCTGCCGATGAATAATGATGACATTGACATTTGTATAAAAACCGGTGGGCGTTACAGCAATGCAGGGCAGAGATGTGGCCATGCTACGCTTACATTTATTATTTACCTTGCCATTGAATGTTCAATAATCTGATGACTATATGACGTTTCTGTATTTATATTGTACTTTTGTATTTTTCGTATTTTAAAAACTCTAAACGTGCATATATATATATAAATTTTTGTATAATTATTGATGCACAGATTCATTTATTTTTTATATATTCACAGATAATATGGGCAGCAAGAGGCGGTGCAGGCTACAACTGTCCGTATGGCCAGAACTGCGCGTTCGAGCCGGCGCCACCAGGTCGTGCGCCTGCGTGTGCGCAGCCTGGCCTCACGTATTGCCTACATCCAGAGCCTTACCCTGAGTAAGATTTTAGAAAATACCCATAATTAAAATAACGTGAATATGTAAAAAAAGCTCTTCTAAAATTAAAAAGAAGTCATCATAGGATCGATTCTCATTCGGGGGAATGATTATATTATATATTTTCCCGTTGTGACAAACTTATTCGAGCTATTGAATTTACACATAACACACTATATTTTGAATTAGAACAAATAACTGAAAACGGAATATCTTTATACTAGGTTTTCTCTGACTACCCTGTTATAAGGAAAAATGTTGAAAGCTTTTAGGTTATATATTTTATACTCTATAATTTATTATTTTTTTTTTAAATCTATTTGTTCTTAATTATCATTAAAATTTTAATTTGGTAACCATTCATACTAATATAAATATATAATGATGGTTAAATTCATTTAAATGTTATTAAATATTAATTTCTTTTAAATTATAAACTAAAATTTTCTATTTTCAGAAAAGTGATAAGAAAATTAGTTGAGGCAGGACAGTATGATATTCGTACACTATTATCAGATGAAAGTCGGGACGATTTCGAGTCGAATAAGAAAGGCAGCTACCCGTACGGTTACGGTCCAAATTCACTGCCACACGTCGACCAAATCTCTTTGGTGGACGACAGTTTATACCACAAGGATTATAATACAAAGTTCCATACAAAATTTAATCATGGTAAGCATTGGATATTAACGCTAGCAATTATAAACATATAAACATATTATATTAGGACCGTCGTGGCGCAGAGGCGCAACGTCTGCGTTAGCGCCACGGTTTCTGGGTTCGATCCCCAGTTGGAGAAGATGGATTTTTCTATTTCCATTTTCTTCGCTCTAGCAAAACTAGGCAAAGCACGGCGTTGAGCTCCGCCACTCAACACGCAATGCCTCGAAAAGGCGGAAAGCGGGGACAGAGAAAGTAAGGACTAAGCAACGGAATGTCTTAACACTGGGTGAGGTTCCCACAGTCTCTGCAGTTCCCTCCGCCTACCCTGCCATGTGCGGGATAGGCGCGAAGCTAAAAATATATACAACGCTATAATTACGTACCATCTTGGATCAGTAGAGATACTGATAGGTATGGCTTAGTGGTCAGAGCACTTCGGCGGTTTCCATAAGCCGCAGGTTCAAATCCTGCTGCGTCAATTTTTTATATTTTTTATGTATTTGTCTATTCTTAGTGTTTATTCAAAATTTAAAAACATATAGGTATGTCTGATAGAAAGATATTGTCTCACTTCAATAATGGGATAAATTATGCGAATATGTTAGTTGTATAAGTATCTATAGTATTTTAATAATATTACATATTGTTTAAGTAACGATAAAACAATTATATATTTTGAACATATTCTCGTTCGGTCACTAAGTAGCCGTTTTACTTAACTTTACGTAACCGTTTTAGTTGAAATCGGAAAGCGGAGAATGGAGTGTTTCGACCCTAGGTTTTCTCATTTTAACTATATGCGATAAAGCGAAAAATTGAGAAAATAACTATGACATAACATTATGTATATACAACTCATTATCGCAGAAATAGATAATTAATAGATATTCTTTAATTGCATATCTTTAATTACGATTAGATTTTTATTTTGAGTTAACTAATACAAGTTTCCACGAATATTATGGTGATAAGTTATGTTCTGCAAACGCAATCACGAAAAGTTGATTAAAGGTTTTGTCATTAGAAAGTCCGTACACAAAGTTCGATGGGTTGTAGTGAAACTTGTAGGTAATTTGTTAACGTCATTAACTGTGGGAATTGTTTTAAGTAGTACTAATACTTTCAATAACACGGATAATTTGATTGATAAGTTTCTATATTTTAAATGTAAATTAAATGTGATTTATTAGTAAGTCAGTGTAAGTGTGAGCACCTTGCTCGGTTGGGTCTCAGAATAATTTGAATTGGAATTTTGAACAGGTTCCGTATCCGTTCACGGAAATTATTATATTGGAATTATAGATATATACCATCAGTCGATGCCATCTCAAAAATGGAAATTAAAAATGGTATATCTAAATCCTTTGCCTACTACCTCTTCCTGTGACTACTCCGTTAGAGTTAAAACGTGAAGCTGTGTAGGAGTATGTATGTTGATACAAACTTGGAAGAAGCACGATCTATAAAAACACAAAGTATTTTGTGTGAAACCTACCACTATTATTAATATGTCGTTTCAACATATATTAACAATTTTAATTACAGATGTGTACTCAGAGAAGACCCCTCTCCAACCACCCTCTATAGCTGGACCTACACCTTACAACATAAGAGCTTATCAAGCTTCAAACTACTCAAAATTCGGCTTTCAAGGTTACCATAGCAACCCATACTGGAGCCCATCTACGCAATATGACTATGACAATAGAAGATTACGACAAAATAGTGAAAATTTAAATGTATACAATCCAAATTACTTCAATCCACAGTTGTATCAAAATTATGATACGGACTGGCTTAGAGCGTCCAGTGGAGTGACCCAGTATAATCCGAGTGAATGGTGGAAGTAAGTGGTTTACGTTGTTTGCGTAGGTTGATTTATGATAACATTAAGGTATTTCCGTTCTAATATTCTAATCTGAGGCTATCGTGGCGCAGTGGGACAGCGTCTGTCTGAATGGTTATGAGTTCGTTTCTCATTGGCTGGAATGTATTATTTTCAATCTCCTCCTCTTTATAAGTCAAAGCGCAGCGTTGACTTTTGCTACGTTATATTCGTACAAACGAAAGTTTCATATAAAAGAAATTCTCCAGTCTTAGAGACTTTACATTGATTAAGAACTTTGAGAATGATAGTGGAAATATATTGACAAAGGTACATTATTTTGTTGGTTAGATATATATATTATATTGGAATTAATTCTCATTAACTTGGTTACTTTATATAAAAATTAGAACGGAATTGTATATGCAAAAACTAAACTAAGCTAAAATGGAATACTATTTATTATATAACGTTCAAGTAGTCATTGTTCGTAGTTGGGTTTATCCCATGAACGTCAGTCATCGTCTCAGATCATAAAAATAAGAACCAACAAAATTGTATGAATCACATTAACTACGGAAGCTTTCAGTGTGACTCACATTAAAGAACATTAAATCTATATCAATATGATAAATAAACAGAAAAGTCTTTTCTGTGGAAAAAAATATTAGAAATATTGTATAGTAATTGACTAGGCCTATATACATATACAAGAGAAGAAAACTGCTTAGCATTCTATGGATTGACCGTGCGGGTGCCGGGCCCATTGCGTTGTAGGAAGAGGAGCTCCGATCAGCGCTTGGGACTTGCGACCCAAGTGTAGGTTTAAAAGGGCCCCTTTAAAATGCATATATTTAAAAATTTAAAACGAATTGTTATTGTAAGTTTCTTTGGGTATAAGACAGAAATTAAAAAAAAATTATTAAGTATTGATATGGCAATAACTTATAATATAGATCAGTAATATATGGTTTTTATATCGTCATTACGTAATTACTGTTAGATAATTATGTACAATAATAACAAAAAAAGCACGTATACAAACGCCATTTTATTACAATTGAAATGTCAATAAGTAAAATAAATAAGACGAACAAAAAGGAAAAAAATATTTCTTTCTTCCTTAAATGAAAATGAAATTACATTTCAATAAAGGACACTAATTTTAGCTAAAATTAAAAATATATATATAATTTCTAGGTACATATCACCATCTAGATCAGATGCAGATGTGACAATCCAACGCTCTATAACGTTCCCGACTCGAACCACAACGACTCACACGCGTCGTCGTCGCAATGCCGAGCTTGTGAAAGCCGCTGCGACTAGGACATTGAGTGGAACTGAAGCTTTGAGGATAGCTTTGGGTTTGGCTAAGTGAGCTACTGTTTATATTTACTGCTTTACTATATGTAATTATTACTTGTTCTGTGTATTTCTGTTTGAGAACTAGAAGCATTAAACTTTTTTTATGTCTTCACGCTTTAACCTGGCATGGCAGGGTGGGCAGAGGGATCTCCAGGAACTATAGGAACCTAATGTTAAGACGCTTCGTCGCTTAGTTCCTGCTGGTCACTGTCCCTAGTGCTGCTGCAGGGACGGACCCTGCTTTCCGCCTTTTTCGAGGCGTATTGAGTGACGGAACTCAACGCCGAGCTTTGCCTAAACTTTATTCATAAGAATTTCATATGTAACAGCGAAGACACTTTAGCAGAGCGACCTCGGCGCCAAGCGGCGAACACGGAGGAGTTATGTCAAGTCCGCACCCAATTCATCCAGCCACGTGCAGCATTAAACAATAAAGGGAACTGGCGCTACGTGGTCAATATGCCTGATAATATGACACAACTTGTTAGAGCCGAAATTTGCACGTAAGTATTTTGATGAGAAGAGGTTTTGATTTATTGTAAGTGCTTTATGTAGAAGATTTCATTTCACAACACTAACTTATTAACGCTATCTGCAAAATTTTATATGAACTACTTCAAGTATTACAGCGCCATCTATTGGGGAATAGAATTTTAGTTTCTTTTCAAAATAATTTTATCAACATGTTTTAAAAGTTATTATTTTTCAACAGGTCCACAGAGTGCAGTGGAATATGTACACTACCGATTGGTTACACTTCCCGTTGCGAGCAAAAGTACATACAAAAACGCTTAGTGGCGCTCGAATCAAGTGGACAAAACTTATACACTGATGTTTTTTGGATACCAAGCTGTTGTCAGTGCACTATTATGAATAATAATTAATAAATAATGCTAATGTTTGTTTAAATTTTGTGATTTAGTTGTAAGATTTTAAATGCTTGAATGAGGTTATTGTTAAATATAATTGAAAGCTTGTGAGGTGTCGCTACCTGCCACTAGATGGCGGTATATGCTTACACTTTCAATTGCTGTGTATATGACTAATAAAACTTGAAGAGCGTTGTTCAGATAAAAGCTTGATATGACAGGCAACTCGCTTACAGCGATTTGTATGCATTTTCACATTTATTCTACAATTAAATGTTTCATTTTTATTATTTTGGCTTATTTGTATGCAAAATCATGACATTAATGATTTAATTTTTTGTGTAATGTTTTGATAAGGTAAAATTTTATGAAATTAACTTAGATACTTAGTAACAGAGTATTAAATAAATATGTATATAAATATAGCTTCATAAGAACATTTAACCGAGTATTATTTTTTTATTTAATGTGGAATGTAAATATGAAAGAATGTAAGTGTAACAAAATTGTATAAGTATTTTATGTTTCCAACTATCCATAATATATTTTAACATTGTTTTTAATTATATGCAAAAAGCTTATTTTAATGATCTCGCGCAGTTTTGAGCTTTTGCTTGACTTCAAGATACGACGTTTTTCATATAATTAACAATAAAGTACTGACAAATTAGTGTATAGAATACTAAATTTGTGGTAATAGTTTTTATTTGTATGTACTTTATATTAAGCGCGTAATGTTCAGAAATAATGTATAGAGTAAATGATAGCTGTGTTTGTGTTTATAATTTTTGCATTCTTATATATTTCAGTATAACATAAATTATCTCAATTCTTTTTTTATAAAATGATAATAAATAAATATAAAATATGCTCGTTTTATTTTAAAATGCAATCTTTTCTTACAATTAAACCAAAATATTTGCATAAATAATTTTAATATATCAGTTTGTATGTTCATTATAACAGACTTACGTATTTTAAATATATATTTTTACAAAAAATGAAGAAATTGAAGTTAATGGGACACACATAAGAGGTTGACGGTTCATGTCTCTCTTCGATTATTTACCTTGTTCTACTCGATTGTTTAGTTTGAAACTAAAAATTATACACGATCTAGTTAAGGGGCTTATGATTTTTTATTTAAAGCTCTAATACTGTGAGACAGTTAATATGATTTTAAAAACTATCTAAGACAAGCTGATTTTAACAATAAACAGGTTATTAATATAATATTACTAAAAAAATGTCGGAAATTTATGGGAGGTCGATAATGAGAAAAGTATTGATTCTTAGCTGTTAATTTTACAAACGTCTAGAAAAGTGTTGAATCGTATATAATTTATCTTTTTTAGCTTTTAACAGTGTACGCCCAGTTCCCCGATTTTCAAGACATTGCGTGTTGAGTGGCGTGACTCAACGGCGTGTCTTGTCATGACACTAGGGCAAGAAAAATTAAAAACAATTAATTCTTTACGAGTAAAAATCTACTTATGTACTTACAATAGTCCAAGCTATAATCTGACGCTGTGTCGCTGCATTGCGGTAATAATATAGAAAATTTCAATTACAATAAAATACAGCTTTACTGTATTTTACTTATGAAAAATATGTACTTACTTAAGAAGTCTTAAAGCTTTTTAGGATACGCAATATTATATATTCAAATTTCACCTTCTACCCAGCATATAAGGTAAAGGGACTGTACTGTCAATATACTCAGTTCTTAATATTTCATCTTAAATCA
Organism: Dione vanillae; assembly: GCA_037178615.1. NCBI lineage: Eukaryota > Metazoa > Arthropoda > Insecta > Lepidoptera > Nymphalidae > Dione > Dione vanillae. The sequence goes on from JAZFAU010000140.1 coordinate 748,283, forward strand.
AGGCATGGCGTTTCGTGTCATCACAATAATCACATTCATAAGCCTCAACTCTCCCTCTTAATTACGATGCCTCTAATATTTATTATAATAGAAAATAAAATTATAGTAAAATATTTTACATGACGTCATAACACTGCTGAGATACCATAGCTTTGTGTAAATGTCATATTTCTTTATATGGCATATTTACAATGTTTATACGTTACTTAAAGAGAACATATAAAAATTTGAACGAAGCGGGACTCGAACCCGCGCTCTCTTGCGAACCGAGAGGGCGCGGGTTCGAGTCCCGATGCGTTGTATATGTTTTCTTTAAATATTTTTTCTATTCTCAGTGTGGATTAACACTTTAAAAATCACAAAATTTTTAAAATCACAAAATCATGTATTTGTTTATTGTTTTAAGTTGCACTTTTCATTATAGTTCAATGCCTCTATTATTATAATGTCAATGGAAAGAACGTGGAAAACTTTGACAAATATGACAAAATAGCATATATTCTAACATTTTTGTAACAATTATTATAAGTATGAAAGTAATTGAAATACCGTTAATTCAGTTTCAAATTTGTTTTTGTATATTAATAGTTCATAACTACATCGTGCTTATTTTAATTCGTTAATCAGTAATATTTACTTAAAATATTGCTTTTTTTAGTCATTTATAATTTTTATATGTTTTCTTCCAGATTTTTTTTTGTAATATTTACTTTATTTAAAATTAAAACGTATTGTACAACTTAAATTTAATCTACTTTAGTTAAAACAAACTATTTTTAACTAATACGGTAGTTGAAATATATTTATAATTATATGATCATATAAACCCGTATGTGAAAAATTAATCATATTATTCGCTTCATAAAGTGTGAAAACGTACTGTTTGCACAATCTGTTTCTTTATAAACTCTTCACTGTCAGACAATCAAAGAAATATGTAGCTCTAAGTAGGGCCCGCATCTACAGCATTTTCCTCAGATTGAGTTAACAACGGAGTTAGAGGGTGAAAATCCGGTTGCGAGGGACAGCATGGGGCCTCGGGTTAACGGGCCTACCTTAACTTGTTTCGTCTTAAGTAACAAAATAATTTGTTTATATAAAGGAGAGCTTCGCATGTTATATATGTTTGATTATAAGTTATTTTGAAATTTGGAAAACATGTAAGCTCTAGAGTAATAACTACATTTAAAACGATAAACTAAACATACATATAGTAATTTACTAAATAGTTAATATATGCAAACTTTTTTTAAAAATAAACAAAGCTGGTAAAAGCTACAAAAGGAAAATATTAACAAAGCTCAGAGCAAAAAGAATACCGAACGTTTAGTGTCTCACAAACGTTACAACCCGTTCAAATAACCGAGAGCACTCGTACACAGCGCCAAAACTCGCGCTTTTAAAATAAAAATGCAAGCAAAAAGTCGACACGCGTAAAAGTAAAAGAGGAAGCGGGGAAAAAATCAATGCTTGCGTTTTATGTTCTGTGCGTGTGACAGATCGGTTGTTATGGCAACCACGGCGGGGGGAACGCGTGGCGGGAAAAAAGGGCCTAAAGCCGCGAAGAAATCAAAATGGCGTTTGTGTTGGGCGCGTAAAGTTGACGTTTGGATGCGTTCCGTTTTACGATGTTGTTCGAATTTCGAATTGTGCGTCGAGGCGGGCCGGGACGAGGGAGTCGGTAATCGATATTACGCACTTTGTAGCAATGAAATTGGCGCGCTGCAAGAACGCTTGCACGCACTGCAACTTTTTCACTTTGGTTCCTTTTTTTATGATTTTCGGATGTTTCTGATGTATATATTATTTTAATATATTGTTACACATTGTTTATATTTAAAATTACTCATTTATAAAAATTTGTTTTAAATATTTTGCCTTAAAATTTATATTTTTTAATATAGTAAATACAATATAAAGTAATAATTAATAACGTATAATTGTTGGTTAGATTTAACTATAAAATTGATTCTATGTGAATGAAATTAGTTTATACACTATTTAGTAAAAAAAAAGAACACGAAACTAACAATAACTCATTTCGACCACATTCGAGCATAAATGTGTAATAAAAACAAAAACTATACCATAATCATATTGGAAGTTCGAAATTGACTCGATTCAAATTGGATTCCAATTTTCTTCGCATAAAATATTAGTCAGCAATAAAAATATAATCAATAACACTGCACAGATGGCAAATGGAACATGCATAGAAAAAGTAATGACGTTGGGACAGTTAAGTAATTCGTTTGTGAAAATTTGATGAGTCACTCGGGCGCGGTGTGCACTGCAATTATTGTAAACGCACAAAATTTAAGATTTTCTTAGAAAACTAATAAACTAAGTAGAGGTAAATGGCCATAGTCTGTGTAATTAAAGATAATAAAATTATATTTCAAATATACGTCTGTGGATAAATTTATTTGTGAAATGTTTACAACCTATATATAATTAGGTATTTTGTACAGTTGAACACGGAGTGACTCACGACGTGAATGGCGTATTTTATTTTTTGCCAATTTCGTATAATACGTACTGGCCATCGTCACGCTTGCTTTAACAATATATGTATGTATGTACATATGTATGTGTTCTATACATTTGTATGACTAATAATATAAAAAAGAAAAGTACATGTAGGTAAAATTTAAAATCATAAAATATGGATATTTTTTTATGAACTTAAAGTAAGCTTAATATCGTTATTTATTATTAAAAAATAATGAATTTAATATTTTACTTATTCCAATAATAATAATACTTACTATTACTAGATTTATAATTAAGTAACGTCATAAAAATAAGCTATACAATTTATCAAATAAACTATAAACGACTATTCAAAGCTCTCGCAAAGACCCTGCTCATATCGATCGCGCAGCCGAGTTTAGTATAGCTTGAAGTATAATTTATTTTTTTTTGCAAATATGGCCTTTATTTTAAAAGCTTTAGAACTGATAACCGTAAGATAAATTGGAACTATTGTAAGTCGTGTAGTTACGTCGCAATTTTAACGACAGTTTTAGTAATATATCAATGTTATTATTTAGCATTGTAAATGTTGTTCCTTCATTATTTTATTCATACAAAGTATGTATCTATATAATTTTATGTACTCTTATATAACATGTTGTAAAACCTACTTGTTGACAGTGGGTTTGGTACTAATATGTATTTTGACTCAAAACAGAAAAAGCTCAAGACGCATTGATTTTTAGTTAAAAGCTTTTTTACCACATTTTTATTATTTGCTATTCTACAATTGAAAATTCTTTTCAAATTCAATATTTAAATCGAGACGTACGCGCAGGCTATTGAAAATTGGTTAGCATTTTTAACTTATTGTATAGACATATTTGATTTAATAATACCATTCTAGCCCGTGGTCTCTTTATGCCTATATATTTTTTGGTGCAAAGTATTTTGAATATCTTAAATAAAGATAATTTTATTTTTACATTTGATTCTATAAATTTACTATATACTGCTACTTTACTAGCTTGTACTTTGAGCTTATCATGGCATATTGACACCACGTCTGACAGTAAACGACGGTTTTGGATTCGATTCCGATCAGGGTAATGTATTATTTTATTTTCTCGTCTCTGTCACCCTGCTATATACGAAAAGAGCGTTAATCTATAAAATAATAATAATAATACATAAATAGTTCTTTGATCAAATTCATTTCGATGCCTGTGTCTCAACGACTATGTAACTCTTTAGTTTTATAGACAGTTGTTACTATTCAATAACATGATCGGACTTTTTCTTTTAAAATAATATTTCCAAAAACATTCACAGAGAAATTTTTAAATTTTCATTTGTCTCCTTTTTAGTGTATCAATATTTATATATGAAAAACATAAATAATAGAAGTCAGAACGTGGAGTTTTGTAAGTTACAAAAAATTACCATTTACATAAATAGGAAGTAGGTATACGTCTTAAAAGCTTTTGCAATCCGTGACAGAGTACAAATTAGTAAGCTGTGACAAAGACAAAGCCTAGACAAATAAGTATATGAAACTAAATAATTTCTTTCCCAATTCCTAGAAACTATTAATCATACCAAACGACCTCATATCAGGTCGTTTAGGTAGATATTCATAAAAAATGTGTATCTTTATTTTTATATGAGTGTTTTATATAATTTATATAACAATATAGTATACGAATATTGACGTGACGGAACATGGGTGACAGACGAGGTGACCAGGTGAGGATGACAAATAAAAGGAGGAGGTTTACGTGATACGTAAACTGGAGGACATATGATAGGTGTTGGATGATAGATGATAGATGATGGATGACCGCTGACATCCAGTGGAAAGTGAAGCTTCAAGTAGCGGGCAAATAGTCTACTGGGAGGTAGATATGTACATCTTTGTAGTAAAGAAAAGCCTTGTACAAGTACAGATTATATATCATTACATACTGTCACTTAAAGGAATTATATTTTTATATCACACCAGTATAGAGAGCGAAGCGAGTGTGATTGACAAGTGAAGCGAGATACGGGCGAATCCTGACATTCCATGATTTGTGTGTCTTTTAATGATATTGTATGTTGGGCTACAGGTTAGCTTAAAAAAATCACACTCGAAATCAAACACTCGTGCTACATCTAGAGCTATCCTTTTATATTTTTCTCTTTTGCACAAAGACTAACTTAACTGAATGAGTACAGTAATAACGAGTTACAGAAGTGTATTGCATTGCGCCTTATACCAACAATTTCAATGTAACATTTATAATAATCTTGGCAAAGGTGAACTTATACCCTAATAAAGATTTCTTTCAATAATCCTATTGATATGAGTGAAAATTTGGAACAGAAAGACTAGAAAATCATTTATATATAAATATCAAATATAATTTAATTCTGCGATTGCGCATCAAAATTATTTTAAACTTAGTGTTGTTGAAAATTCCATTTGGAAATTTTACTTCCGTAATGCTCTTGATTTTATGTAAAAACTATTTATTGATTTGTTTCGAACTAAATAATATTTATACTTAACTTTATTTTACATTTAAAGTTAAAATTAAAAATGTATTTACTTATATCTAATTTTAAGTAATAATTATTTATATCGATAATATTAAATGTCATGTGTCTACCTACCACTTGAAAATGGATAATAATCAAAGCTGGAAAACTTGTATTATTTTACTTTCTATTGCATATTTGACGTCACACCTTGTGTTACTAAAATTAAAGCGACGAATTAAATACACTTTATTATTTGTTTTTATATTATTATTTTATTTACTCTTTGTTATATTGCACAGTGTGTAACAGAGTGTCTTAACACTAAGTCACTCAGACGACACTGCTATATATGTCAAAAGCTTAGAATAAGATTTTAGAGTTTTTAAATCTATAGACTGGACTGTAAAGTGATTTGTCTAAGAAACACTAAGGTTAAATGCCAATTGATAATAAAATTATTAACATTAGTACATATTCGCCTTTATCATATTATATTTAGGTAAGTAAAAGATAAATTAATATAAAGATGCTTAAGTTGACTTAGTTCGTAGAGCAAATACGTGCGTCACTCTTTTTTACTCATTGTACTTGAATTTTCTATTGCCATCAAATTGTCAACATTGGTATAATCGGTATAAGCGTATCTAAGACCTTTTGTCGATGCATATGTCGCGCAGCATCTGCCAACTTAACAGTTTCAGCTGCTTTATAGACTGATATCCAATTTGATTTCTTTAAAAAAATATTTTTTTTTGTTAAAAACTAATATACTGTAATAATGAAAATGCAATATAAATAATCTTTCTTACATAATATTCACTCTAATTTAATAATTGTTAAAAACTTGCCAAGGTGTTAATCGATTTTCAATTGAAAGATGACACCGATTACCCTATATTTTGCCACCGTATGTTATTGTAATTTATGGAAGGTGGCAAGGTAAATGTCGAGATAACGAGGGGGTATTAACTGGGTGAAGGGGATCAGCTCGGAGTCTGTCAAGTGTTTTACTAACAGGCCACGGGGCACCTCGCGAGGGGCCAGCGATATAGGTGAGCAGCATAGGGCTCTACCCTCCTTGCACCTTACGGCACGGCACGAGCAAAACAATCGTCAACACCAACCTGTCGCAAAACGCGGACCCTCGCCAAAACGTCGAAGTAATTCCATTACTGGGCATAAACTGAGGAAACGATATGGAAATGAGCGTGGAAACCGAATCGACGAAAATGCGAACGAACAACTCGAAAGCGAATCCTATAACGTGAATGCGAAACGCGATCGATCGAAAGCTTGTTGCGAGTTGTAAGTAAACAGATCGAAGCGTTGGCTCGAATCCCGCCAAATGCAGCGACAGCTGTGCGTAGCTCGTAGCGCGTAGCCGCTGTACGCCGCGGCCCGCGCTGTAGCGGCGCCACCGGCCCTATTATTATTATTTGTAAACAACGTGCGGGCGCGCGGGGGGTGCGCGGGCGGGGGCGGGGGGCGGCGGGGCGGTCACGTGACCCACCGCCATTGGCCGCCGCACCGGCAGCTGCATGCCCGCGCTAGTCCGCCACCGACCGCCGACGTGACTGCACGCGCTTTTCACTCCCGCGTCGCAACACGCACCGACGCGATCGCGATCTGCAGCCCTTTTTGTTTATTTTTCGCGCGCGTCCTTCGGGCCGTTTTGTGTTTCGGAGCAGCGAGACGAAGAAAAAAAGGAGCGGATGGATCAAGCGACCGGAGAAGGTACCGCGAGTTTGTAAAGTTTTGTGCGACTTCGAAAGTTGTGGAAGTGTTTGTAAAGTAGTATAGTGGAAGCTTCTAGTTGTTTTTGTGATGTTAGTTAGGCAGGACGACGGCGGTGGAGCGTGACGCGGGCTACGGCTCGCTTCCGCCAGAGCTTTCGTTTGCTTTCGCGAATTGATCCGATCCCCGTTTTCCTGCTATGGCGTTTGTTTCAATACAAGGATTGTAACGTAAAAAAAGTAATTTGAAAAAGTTTTAATATTCAATTGAGTTTAACAGTCTTACCAGTATACAAATATTGAAGCAAAGCTTAAATTATTTTGTTTAAAGAATGTTGGCTGAAACATCGCTGACAAGATGAGTATGCGCAGGAACACGGGTTGTAGAGTAAATTAGTGCGATGATACATCGGCATGTCATAGTTACTGCGCATGATTCCCAATTTATCCTGTAAATGTGCAACAACACACAAAACATAATATTATAACAAAATGTAGACATACTTTAATTATAACTAGACGATTTCAAATATATATAATAATCTATTTAAAAATCACGATGCATTAAATCATGTGTTTTAAGTAAATACAATATAAATTTTATTAAAAATAGTTAATTATATAATAAAATTTAAAGCCATTTTTAATAAATCAATAAATCTAATAAGATGTCCAAACTTATAACCTGGAATTAATATTAAAATATTAATGAAATTGTAGCGGAACAGCGGCATTTATAATAGCATATTACGTATACGTATATTAAGCTTGTCTGCACAGAAATACTCATTGTTATTAATTATTGAATATAATTTAATTTAAAACTATAATATTTTTATACAAAAATATTAACTATGGTTAGTCTAATGTAATATAATTACATTTAAAATAACGTATATTATTACATATAACGTGATACCAAAGAAAGATCCTAAATACAATATACATTTCCTTTCTCCACAAAGAAATAAAGGCACAGTTTATAAAGCCTTATTACTACAAAATGCTATTTGTAAATCAAAACAAATGTAATATTTTTAAAACAATAACAAGTTAATTTTAGTACAAACTCATACACGTCTCTCATCGTTAAATTACATATGTAAATATAGTATACACGTTCCACATACGTTATTTACGATAAGAGTCTATTCGAACAAGCAGCGAACAGCGCGAAGACCCGGACGGTCCCACGGAATAATCGAATAAATAATACGCCTTCCTCCCGTGAATGCGATAATGGCGATTCAAGTTCAGTGCGACCAATGAAAACAAATAAACAAATTGGCCAATTTTGCTGCTGACTGCCGCTGCCGATGCCGAGCGGTTGTGCAACGAACTTCCTTTGAGTTATGTTTCCTTCTACTAGATTTAGTTTTTTAATTCACCTATCAATGTGTGTGATAAGTTGGGATTGGCGATTGTGGTAATATTTGTTAAATCACAGGTTTAGGGTTATTTCAAAAACGCTAGACAAGCTTTTGTAGCCTTCGTACGATACTATATGTCATAAATTTAAACATATATATCTATAATAATATATTACATTATGTTCAAATTCAATTTATTTGAAATTCTAATTTTAATATTTAAATAAGCGTTATGTTCCGCCAATCATTTTTATATATAGTAACTGGCTCAAAGCTACATTTATTAAATCGAAAAGCGGAGAAAGATGTATGAACACTAGGATTTCTCTACCATGCTGTATCATGCATATAGGAGGGTAGGCAAAGAGAACTTAGTTAAAAAGAGAAATAAAAAATATCAGGAAAAAATATGCATAAATAGATAAATGTTTAACAACAATTTTATATGTCGTGCGAATTCAAAATTGAAATTCCTTTAAGACTTAATAATTAAGCTTTCACATTGACAGAACATTCAATTTTACGTGAAATACGTTAACTGTTATGATAGTTGTATATTTTAAATACTTATTACTTACAATTATTATTTTTCTTATATTACAACACCACGGATTGTGGTCCTTTTCTCTTTTTTTAACTTAATTTAAATAAATTTTAAATAATTCTTTCTTATAATAAGTATTAATTATAATAATACTGATCATAAGACAATAAAAAATCTTTACATATCTTTTTTTTGTCCAATTAGAACTCTATTCATATATTTTATACTATTTTACTATGACATATACTCAATTACACATATATAGAAGGAACTACTTCCTACTTCCTATAAAAGCTTAAAGCTAATGATGCACCTATGTTTAGAAATTATTTAAGGTCCTTAGTGTCATTAGGTCTTTTACGATATTATTACTTAAAATTTTTACTTTTATCAAACATTACTCATTTTACAAAATAATGCTACGCCTATACTGTGTAATAAAAACATATAATTTAATAAAGTATCTAAGGACTTTGCAAAACATAAATGTAAAAGATTTAAGTTGCAAGTAGCTTAAAAAGTGAATTGTAACTGTAAATAATTATCAAAAAATATAGCAGCTTCTTCCAAGTCCTAATAATATAGGCATAGCTTTATTTTGTAAAATTAAAGCTTTTCACATTTCATGACAAAAACTTCAGTAAAAAATTGTGATTTTTTTAATTTTGTTCATTTTTCTTTATTTAGAGATTATATGATGTGCTATTATATAGGTTTATATAATATATTAAAATATTATTCTGGCAAATAACTCCCTACTAATCCCTATTATCTTTCTTGCCTATTAATCGATGATTTTCATTTATTAAAAATCTTAAATATTGACTTTTATTCCGGCTACCTTACAAACTTTTCGGTTTATTAGGGATTTGACTGTTTTTCTCAAACTAATCATAACTTATACATGCACAGATACACTCTTACTCTTACTTACTATACATATGTATACTTTACTATACATATGTATCATAAAATACGGTAATTTCACAAATGGTAAATATTTTCACGAATCAATTTTGTTATTTTACAATAGTAGCTACTTGAGATATTATATTGCATTGCATTTATATTTTGTTCAACTCTTTAGTTCTTTTGCATTGCATTTATATTTTGTTCAACTCTTTAGTTTTAGTTTCGTATTTTGTTGTGCTGATAATATTATTTTGAAATCCTCATTTTGGTAAAAAAAATCATTTTTAATAATGCTCCGTAAGTGAATTCTAAGTAAAAATTGTTATTTGAAGAATATATTTTGAGCTTTGAGAATATTTTTTAATTAAATTTTAACTAATTATTATAAAGCATTATATTAAATAAATTCATTCAAAATACACCGCAAGTACAAAATATTAAAGCTTAATTTTTAAATACCAGCATATGAAATGTGTAGTCGTCAAATAAATAAATATTTCACGTCTGTAAGCCGTGAATTCGACAAGTAATATATTAAATCGATTCATATTTTCTTAAGGATAATCCGCTTCTTATTGCTCCTAAGTAAACTAAGAGCTTCGGTTTTCATATTCAATATACATATAAAAGCTGCGCCCTCAAACATCGCTGGACAAAGTTTGTGAGTAATTGACGTTATTTTATTTAGACAGAGTCTCGCCGGTGAACGCTCGGTGGCATTGTATCAGAGATCGCACTCCAATTTCTATTTCAGTGCTCATTCAATATATTCGCGACTTGTTATTGATAATAAGTCGCGTTTTGGCTCTCTACTGTGCTCGTAGACTAATTAGTTGGGATTTTTCTTTACTCTATTGTTTTTGTTTTTTCTTTCCTATACATTGGAGGATCTGATTTCTTAAGCCGATTGTGTTTTTGCAATTTGGTATCAAGTTTCATTTTAGTTATAAATTAAATTTGAGAATTTGATTAAGACAGCTATTTTAAACATTATTATATTTACAATTAATCAGAAGAATCAGCTAAAAAGCTTAAGCTTTCGTTCTTTCGCTTTGATTTTTGTTTGGTTTACTTCAAATTGTCAGAATAGTTTTAATTAATTTTTAACATTTTAACTTATTAGTTTGATTTTTACTAATCATACACTTGTACGATATACTATAACGTTACATTTGGTTTTAGAAATTAAGTACTACTTATATGTAAATAATAAAAATATACATGATATACTTATAACATTGAATATGTGCATTTCTTAAATGCATATTCGATTTATGTAGAGTAAATGAGCAGATGTTGATAGTTACTATGGTAACAAAGTATAATTTAAATAATGGCTGTAATTCAAAAAGGAAACAATACTAAATCATACAGTGCATGTGTGACTTCCTTCAAATTTAGTCAGTCTCATAGGTGTAAGTACAAAAAATACTCAATTTCCGATGTCGCATCTGATAGTAAAAGACGTATGCACAAAAAATCTTTACAAAACTATAACAAACCGACCTACTAATGCGTTTGAATTTCTAAAACGATTCAAATTAGAACTCTATCGTGCAGACAATACAGCTTAAAATGTAGAGATGTTTGTTATGTGCATTATAAGTTAATATGGTGAGGTATTAAGGCATAAGAAAAAGTGGTAGTGTGGGAAAGATTGTTGTAAAAAACGCCACATCTGCGTCTCTATTCATGATTCGAGTGCCTCAATGGGATGGGACGGTAACTCTATATCGGTATTCCTATCATTGTACTGTCTTAATCACGGCTCGTCTTTTGTTTTATATGCCAATGACGTCACATCGCACTTTATGTATGAATTTCGGTGTTTTTGTACTGCGAGACATGTGTTCGTAATTTATGCACGCGATTGACTTTTTGCTTTATTAAGACAAGATATATTTGTTTTTATTAAAAGATCTTTTCGAGGAATATTTTTAAAGCTGAAAATGTATATGCCATTGTCATTTGCTTAAATGAAATGTTGTTTTATACAAAAGAATGATCAAATACACACGACACACAATGTACAGTATATTTTTGTTACATTTTATTGGTTAACATTTTTACCACAATTTGAAAAATAAATTGATTTTCCTTCTATAGTTGTAATAGTTTAATATGATTCTGTGTTCTCTTTTCTTTATTATATATAAATTCGGGACACAATTAAAAAAAACTATTCATAATTTTATATATCTTATGCGTATATGAAATCTTATAAGAATAGCCTATATGAAATGAGATATATTTTATGACATTTTAACTTACATTGTCAGTATATTTAATAAAATTATTATAAAGTAAAATTTAGGTTAAGGCGTCTTTAAGAAGTACATATTGTTGAAGTTACTTATACATACATTAAACGAGGTCTACACTATAATAATACGTGTGATGTACATATCCTGTGTTTGTCGTTATTATATTGATGGCGTTTGCAGTAGTACACAAAAGTTACACTGTAGAATACACGTTTAAATAAAGAGTGACAGTATAGAAAGAGCATTATAATAATAAATAAAAGGAAAAAGAGCATTATAATCCTTTTTTATAGTATTAAAAATTCAATTAAGTCTAACTTTATTTATGTATAATATATCTGTATCAAAAGGCGAAATTATAATAGCGCTTAGAAGTTTGCATGATTGATAGATATAGTTATCGATAAGTATTATCGGTAAAATGATCAGTGTAACGGAGATATCAGTTTCCGGTGCAGGTATTATGCGCAGGCGCCGGATGTGATACTTTGTACGATACAGCCGCTAGTGCTATAAAATTTATTTAAGTTATTTAAGTTACTAATACTTTTAAAACTTTATTGCTTGGAGTACGCAACAATTCGTAAACTACACAACATTTTACATTCATAGTCTTTTAAAAGTTCTCGACAAAAGGAATCACGATAAATCAGCCTACATTACCGAAAACGCCTACATTAAAACATCTGTGAAACAATGGGTATTGCATTAACGCGCGCATTTTCAACGGCGTCGCAAAAGCGAAAACATGAAAATAGCGAGCAAACTTCAAGTTCAGCTTTCAAGATTCAAGGATTTCCGAACGTCATCTAAACGTGCATGGCGTTGCGCCAGAACGCGCCAGGACAAAAAGGCGACAACATCCGATGCTAAAAATAAGCCGTATAATTACAGCGCAAAAGCTGAAAGCGCAATGCTTTCGCTGCAGCGGTAGTACGGTTGCCCTTGACAACCGAGACCCAGATACTATCGCGTTCCGCTCGCACACACGCGCGACCCACGCACACACGCGCACCGTGCCGTAAACAGACATATCCTGGCGCACACAGACACAATAGCCAAATAATAAAACACGCACACACATCCAAAGTTGCGTTCCGTTCCAACTGAGCTTTTTAATCTTTTTTTTCGACGAACACTCTTTGTGCGCATCTACAAAGAGTTTCGCCTTGTGATTACTAGTCGGGACATTTTGATCGCACTTTTAAGGCTTGATGACGCAATGTTTTAGTAATTTTCTTTTGATTTTAAGAAATGAACTTAAGACATTGAGCCTTTGAAAAGAATTTAATATATATATTTTTAATTTACATTCCTTTCTTTGTTTAAATTTTAATGACAGTCTGCACTAATATCTAAGATAATTTTACATTCATTTATCTCATCATTCAAATAAGAAGAAGGTAATCTTAGTAAGCAGCGTCCCAACTTCAAATAGAGGCTACGATGGTCCTTATGCGAATTCTCAGTTAGTTTCGACTTTCGAAAATGTTCAAGTGGCGTAAGTTGTAGGTGTATAAAACTTTCATTTCCCCAGGAAAATAGACTCAAGGGGTTGAAAAAGTTGAACTTAGATGTTTGTAATTCAGCTTATTTGCTTTAGGTGCAGCTAAACAAAAGACAATTTTATATAGTTTATCTCAAATTCTAGGTTAGAGTCTAATGAAAATATTGAACTTTATTGATGCATTTTAATGTTACAATATATAATAGCATATCACCTTCATATAAATAAATTTGAGAATTATTATTTTATTCAAGGGTTTCTTCTATACAGAAAAAAGCTTTATTTCAAAGTTTATTTTTTTATAAATACATTTTATTTCTATTTTAGATATCGCTTAAGTAATGTGTCAAAAATAATACTGTTAAAAATAAAATGCTATCAAATACGCGGTTTAAATCGAATTCTACCAAAATAGTTGTCTTAAAATAGTGGCTCCGAAATAGAGCGTAGCACTAGCGTACCCTTCTATTAATAGTTTGTTTACAACAGCAACACGTGACGAGATATTCCAATAGTTTTGGATGTACAAAATATTTTGTAGGATTTGAATTTATGAAATTTACATGCTAATACGAAACATAGTATGGTAGAATGTGAAATGACTGAATGTCTTAACTACAACAATAATTAATAAAGAGGTTGAAATGAACCTCTTCTTATTATACATTAATTTTTAAATATTTCAGAAACTTAAAATATGTTTATTTTTAGGTGCTTGAAGCAATTAATATTGAAATTTGCATAATATTATTATATTGTCATGTACATGGGTGCAAAAACTTCAAGTAGTATCAAATTGCAATCAAATTGAAGTGATTGACGTCACGAAGTTGTTAGGAATGACAACGATAGATTAATAAAACAAATAGTAGTATCCACTAGTAGTATAGCAGTTAAAATGTAAAAAAAAAAACAACTTTTAGACATTTTAATGAGTAATCACATTATAATATATCCAAAAATTTCTAATTTTTGTGAAACTATTATCAGTTATGCAAGCATCATGCTTCGCGCCATCGATTTAAGCACGCTTCAAAACACAGCATACGCATGCGCTCCCTCGTGCGTAATAAATATACCTGAGCGTGGCCATATTTTTAAATAACAAGTCCATGTCATACTTTTGCACGAAGTTAATATATTCTATGTTATTTGTCCACAGACCGGTGCAGGCCGCACGGATAACACCGGCCAGCCTCCGCCCGCAGACAGAACTGAAGAACAAAATTAACCAAAAGCCACAAAAGCCTCAAACCAAAGCCTCCAGTCATATCTTTCGTTTCAAAAAAATTATATAAGCACTATTTTTTAAAACCTTTTAACGATAAAATTTACGCAAATAGTATACGCTAACTCCCAAACAGTACAAATTAATTTAAGTCTGAAGTGATCGGTATTTACAATAATAGAAGCCTTCAAAAGTTTAAAAGAGAATCTATCAACGACCAGTATTTTAACGTTCCAAAATAAAAAATAGTTCGTTAAATGAGTGCACAAATATTTTATTAATAGTTAAAAAATTAAAACAAAAACGAACCAATTCCTTGAGCATTTTTTAAAAAGTCAGCCAAAGATTTTTATAAGCCTTTTAGATATAAGACTCAAATAAATTAACTGCCTCTTGTTAAGGACTTTTTACATAATTTATTTCATAGTGAGAAAACGAAGATATTGTGATTAGTGTAGTGTCAACCAGTGTGCCGTATAATCGTAACTTAAGTGCTATTTAATAATATATTGAGGACGTAACGAAGCCAGTTCAAAAAGTACAAATTATCAAGTTCCAGTTCAGTTCCGAGTGTTCAGTACAACGTAAATAGACTTAGTAGAGCTTATTTTTTCTAAAGATAGGTGTGAATAAGAGTGACGCGATGAGGTTGCGTCGAGTTAACACGTCATGAGCGAAACGCTCCGTAGTGAGGCGGGCGCGGATAGCGCGCATTTGCCGCCTTTCTCAACATTCGGCGATATGGCCGAAAACGAGCAACGGATACTCACTGCCGACACTCGGCTCCTTGACCCGGGCTGGGAATATTACGAGAGAACCGGTGACACAGTGTCCGTGATTGCCAGCCAGCCGCAATATCGCCCGTGGGAATCCATGCCTATTACGGTGAACGCAAAAGATGCAATACTCAGGGCTGGCTTTGCATCTCCCCTCGAGTACCACCAGTCAGTTACGCTACAGCCAATAGCGAACAAACTGCCGTCCTTCCAAAGCCAATTTCAAACATTTCCAGAAACCACAGTCATACCAGAAACAGGGCTCCCAAGTGTGACGCCAGTGCCTGTCACAACGAGCCCAACCCCTAGCGCGAGTCCTAGTCAGTTAACCCAGCTCACGCAACTCACGACACCTTCATCTCCACATCTAACCACTCTGGCGCAGGTGGCTCCTTTGTCAACAACTCTAACGACATTGTCACCTGTAAATGCTACAACATTCCATACTTTAACTGCTGTAAACGCACGAAGCTATCCAATTGTTCCCGCACCTTTACAAGCACGAGAACTGGCACCAGCCGGCCAAACATATATCGATGACCGGCATATACAGCTTTATCAACCAAATATAGCGACAATAAACGCGTTTCCTACACAAAATGGTATATTACATCAAAATGGAACGCTTCTACATCAAAATGGGAGTTTAATTCAAAACATTCAAAGCCCTACCGTTGTTCATGTATTGAAAAATGAGCCCTTCGATGTAAAATCTCTTCAAGATAAATATACACCGAATGGGTTGCATCATAGTAATTTCCAAAATCCTATGTTATTAGACAATGGATATGATAAAAAATCAAACGGCTTTGGGAGTGGCTCTTCGCCAACGCGATCAGATTTTCGAAAGAAAGAGCGACGGAAAATGCGAGCAAATAGTTCAGAATCTGATGGTTCTAACATGGAAGTAGGGTCAGAAAGTAGTGGCCAAGTTGCGGCAGTGTCATCCACTGCCGGCTTCAAATCTCCGATGCATGGTGCTCCACCAATGAATACTGGACCAATGGAACTCGATGATATATCAAGTGAAAAACAGGTGAGTGTCTTAATATTTTTATTACAAAAAAGTTTGGTTAGTTAAAATTGGATGGCATACGCAATGCCTATTGCTGTCAAAATTGAGCGTATAAATAGTGTCCACCAAACTGTGATAAGCTGTTGATCTAATATTAATGACGAAACGACAATAATTACAGAGCGTACCAAAAGGTAGTTCGACGGTTAAAAGGCAGTTGCTCATTACTACTCTAATCAATTCAAGTTAGTTTAAAATCCGGCCAATTTAATAAAACGAGTAAAATAGTAAGCTAAGATATTCAGAACTGTCAGACACTAAATTCTTTAAACCGTAACAACCTATATTCATCGTAATTAGGCAAATATGAACGTATACCATAAAATTAGACCAGACAGCAAATCTGTTTCCGGGAATTGGCAAATTGCGTAAACAAGAAGGAAGGGAATAGCGAATAGTCGACAAAAGATATGAGAAATTCTGTGAATTTCATCCGACAACACGGCGACGGCTACACGCTACATATTCGGCAGTTCGAAAAGAGAAAGTTTTCCAGTAATTCCACCTTTTATTATTCGTGAAACAGTTTTTATTCTCAATCCCAAGTTCGAAACGGCCGAACTCTCTGTCTTCGCGGCTATAAATTTAATAGTTACCCAATTCGCTTGCTCCTCCAATAAATTAACTTCCTCTCTCATTTAAAATACAAATTAAAGTAGGACGATTTACGCGTGTCCTGCTAAGAAATTTTCACGAGCTTTTTTTATTCTTATTTCCTTCGTTAATACCTTAATGTAAGGGAGCGTACTTTTTATAAATAATTAATTAAAACCGGAGAAAATGTATATCAATTCATTTGTTCTAAATATTGTTGGAATACAACAATATAACACTAATTGCGGCTTTTAATTAAAAAAAAGATAGTTAACAAATCATAAGAAAAGCTTCTAATTTCTAGAAAAGGTTCATAGTATTGACATTCCATTACAAATGTCAGCATTTCCTACTCTAATAATGAACACCTTTGCCTGCGCGCAGCTGCTCACATCTATGCTAGAGTAATTACGTGCGGCGCGTTTCCCGTACTATTAGAAGTTAGTTAAATAGCTACGACTTAATTACAATACATATTTCAACATAATAATTATGAAATTCTCTTTAATGCAAAAATGTGTGTTTTAAGCAAAAAAAGAATAGTAATTTAGTATTACGAATTTATTGCTCTCCTTTTTAAACTCAATTTAAGTAGAGCTGCGTAGTGTAGTCAGATAGAATCCAATCATAGAAGCTTTTATTAAATAGCTCTACAACGTCAGCATTGTATTCATTTAAATGAATATTAAAAGTCGTAACAAGTTCAAATGTTTAACACATTTACTTTATATTTTATATAAAGATATTATCGGACATCTAATTAGCAGCACGCACATGGTAATCACAAAATTAAAATATTGTAACGACAATATTGTTAGATCTTCCGTTTTTTAGGACTGTTAAGTATTGCAATACATTTTTTATCCAATTTCATAATTACTTAACAATAACGAAAATAAATTAATTTGGCTAAAATGGCATTTTAAATCAAAATCAAATTTTCGTAATACAAACAATGTATAAGCTTTGGTACGCATGACTCAAGCTGGAAAAACCAAAGTTTCCTAGAAACTGTATTCATAACAGGCATAGGAAGGCACGATAGAAGATAAAATGTACTTGATAATTTTCATATATCACATTATAAGACAACTTTATACTGTGTTTATAGTAGCGTATATCGTGTAATAAGGTATTAAACGCTTTTTAGAGACAAGTATATGACATTTTATAAGCCGTAGCTTACTCGTCAAAGTCTCGTTTTTTTTTCATTCCTGTGAAATATTCGCAAAATATTTTCTTACTCCCCTATATACCCCTTTACGCCTAACTTCTGCTGTGCTTTGTCTGTCATCCACTTAACCAGTTATACCTATATATAAAAATGAATCTCAACTTCCCTTGCTCATCCCATAACGCCATAACGGCTAGAAGAGATTCTCGTTTTATCCCGCTCATAGCAGGATAGGCAGAGGGAAACGCAGGAATCATGGGAGCATAGTGTTAAAACACTCCGTTCTCCGCTAGAAGGACATGGCGGATGCAATAATTTTACTATTTTTTTTATAATTTAAGTTAAGTTGTCTAAAGAAGGTTTTTCCGACATTTTGCTTACAAGGAATAATATATAAATATAATTTATATATTTTATAACAAAAATTGTAGTAAATGTAAAGTTATTCATTATAAAAATCAACAAGATTATTCACACTATTAACTTTAAGGTTAGGCTCATAGTTTTACTGCATACAAAATGCATATGTCTAGTGCAAACAGGTTTAATTAGAATATTGTTTATTGGCTACTATGACATCTGCCGTCCCGTAAAGGTGTTAGAATTTCAAAAGATAAATACGCAAGTAATATTAATTGAAATATATTTTAAATTTAACATACTCTACAAAACCATTATATAAATTCTTACAAAATTATTAAATATTCAGAATAAAATATTAGTTCTTAGAATTAATTTAGTTATTCGTAATTCGATATTCCTAGCTAGAAATAAAGGCATTGAGCTTTTTTTAAGCTGTATAATTTATTTTCAGTTTAAAGCTCCTTATTAGTTTAAAATATCAAACTATTATAATATTATTAGTATGTAAAAACACATTCCCTTTTTATAACGCGTCAGCTGTTTGTCGGGAACAATCGGGCGATTCCAATCGCGATAGTAACATGGATAAAATGGCGGCTTCGCATCACAGCTGTATATAATTTTTATGGTTATAAGTTCATTCCGCCTGTTATAGATAACAATGAAATAATTCCAATAAGTTGATAAATTTGTCCTAATAAAATTCTTTTATAAATGAAACGTAAAACTTCACGTAATATTACTTATTTTGTTCTAATCCTTTAACTCTAATTATTAGACTAAATGAATTTAGTTCCGCCATTCAACACGCAATGCCTCGAAAAAAGGTTGAAAGCTTAAATTTTGTAGATGTTTAAGACGTAGAAAGCAGAGACTAAGCAACGGAGCGTCTTAAGACTAGGTTCCAATGATTTCTGCCGTTCCCTCTGCCTACCCTGCCATGTGCAGGATAAAGAGTGAAGACATGAAAAAATAATCTTTGTATTTGTAAGGCTAGGTAAATAAGGTTTTGTATCAGTCTGAATATTTCCAACCAACCACATTCAGTCACGTGTTGTAATGTTAAACTTCAGAATAAAATGCTTAAAATAGCATAGCTATTTTATAATGTGATAATAGAGGCGGTACTTTGATATAGAATTAACACTGTAATTCAATAGAAATATTAGCCAAGATCGATATCAAAGTGTTCACGATCGTGCGCAGGCGCATGACGAGCCAGACGAGTCATTAACGAGTTCAGAATGCGCCGAAATTGTTGTCTGAGCATAATTGCAATCTTTGTGTATGTACGGAAGTTTCGACACGCACATCAAATATTTAGAGCGATTCGTTTTAGTATGACAAAAAAGTTTTCGTATTTTTTTATATATTTTCTTTTATATCTTAAATTTTAATATTTAATTTAATTAAAATGAAGTAATTTTTCATTATATTAAGTATTGATTTTTTTAAGACAGTCAATTACATTGTCTGATAATATTATAATTTGAGTAAAACGTTTTTAATTTTTTTTTTAATTTTCGTGAAACAACTTGCATTGTACAATCGTCGGCGTTGTCAAAACAACACTATTTTGATATATGTATTTACTATTTAAAATATTTAAATTGTAATAATTGTAACGACTGTCGTTAATATTAGATCTATTAATAGAATACTATACATACCCTAGACTTCTTCAATTTTTTAATATACTTGAAATATGGAGTATTTTTTATACTATCCAACCATTTATAATCACATAACTTCAATTAGAAATTAGACAAGCAAATTGACTTAATTCTAGTGCTTTCCATCACAGACGAAGAAGAAAAGAAAGAGATGCGGCGAATGCATCGGATGTCAAAGAAAAGACAACTGTGGTGATTGTGCACCGTGTCGCAACGACAAGTCCCATCAAATATGCAAGCAGCGACGGTGCGAGAAGTTGACGGAGAAGAAGGTGAGCTTATTTACATTATTTAATATTACCAATTCGTCGTGAAATTCCTGCCAAATTTAAGCAATTGGTTTAATATTAATAATATTTTTGATTATAGCTAAAACATTTTAGCAAAGTTAAATATAAATGAATTAATAGTTAAAAATATATTAATTTAGGTATACAATATCGATTACACGCAAAAAAATCGGTACAGGTGATTTTAAACAATATTTTCGTGAATACAGTGTGAAGTCAACTGAAAAAACTGAATCGATTTGTGAATGACGCAAACACTTTGTATGACTTATTTACGAGGCGCAATTTACATTAATTTATTCGTCTGCATAGATTAACGCCATCTTGTTTTGAGTTGTCGGTTTCGCGGTCTTTGTAAAATGGCGGAAGCAATATGTCTTACTTTATAACTTGTATATACATACGTTATGAGGTCCTCAAAAATATTATATTATTAAATACCTATCATATTATTTATTAAATATTATATTATATTATTTAAAACGATCTTCGGTATATTTTCTGTTAAAGAAAAGTTAGAGTTGAATTTATTTTGGATATTTATTTAGCGACAACGTTAAAAGTATATTTTTCCGAATAGAAATTCAAAACAAAGACTGGTGATTACCATAAAACTGTAATAAAAACAACTGCAAAGTTAATAGCCCATGAAAAATCGTAGGCAATCTCTTTTCGCGTTATTTTTTCTGAAATTGATATTGTGATAATGGTAGCGTTAGTGGTGTTTTATTTTAAACTGAATATAATTGTAATATATGATTATATTCTTTAAAAACTAATTAAATATTGACTATGTAGAATAATTTTATAATATGGAAATGAAATCTATAGAAAACATCTACAAAATAAGATCATAAGAATGTAATTTAACATTTAAATACTTATATTAATTTAACGTGCTATATTATTTTACACGTATAATTTAAAGAAAGTCATCCATAGGCATCAATCTCGAAGAAAGTACGATACGTGCAAAGTGGATATTAGGCACAAAATTGCTTCGTAAACAAGATTCACGTTGTACCCAACGTTTATATTTATATAATTCAGACATTAATAAGAACAAATTACAAAAAAAACATTACAATATTAACAAAAAGAATCAATAATTATAATAAAACTATTTTAATAAAGAGCAAAAAAAGTATAATAATTAATATGGAGCAGATTCCGAAGTAAAAGTTTCGTTCGAAACTTGAGAGAAGAAACCTACTTGACTTAATTTACGATTATAAGTTAAGGGCTGCAAAGTAACTTAAACTTAGCAAATTAGTTTTATAACAACCGCCGTAAAGCTGAGCCAGGGAGAGAAGGGAGACATACCCTGTTCTGTTCACCTTTATTTAAAGCCTTCTGAAGCAATTATGCTGTGCCTGACGTTTTTACTAGTGTTCTCATTATAACGACATCAATTTGTACGTGGATGCTATGACCAATAATAATAACTTTACTATTGAAATTACTATATAGAAAAATTTATATTTTTATTCATTATGTATTAAATCCATTTATTTTATTTACTAATATGTTTATTTTATTTACTAATATCAGTTCAGAGGACCGTCGTGGCGCAGAGGCGCAACGTCTGCCTGTAACGCGACGGTTACTGGGTTCGATCCCCAGTCGGAGAAGATGGATTTTTCTATTTCCATTTTCTTCGCTCTGGAATCTAAGGCAAAGCGCGGCGTTGAGTTCCGCCACTCAACACGCAATGCCTCGAAAACGGCGGAAAGTGGGGACGGAGTAAGCAGGGACTAAGTAACGGAGTGTCTTAACACTAGGTTCTTATGGTTCCTGCAGTTCCCTCTGCCTACCCTGCCATGTGCGGGATAAAGCGTGAAGCTAAAAAATAAAAAAATAAAAAAACTAATATATTCACAATCCCGTTATTTTCTTTATTAGTTTGTATTTACTTCTTTGCATTACATGTTTTAAATGCTTTCAGAGTATTTTTAAATACATATAGATTATATATGTTTAGTATAGTATGAGAACTTATAACGTAGCCTTTTAATCATTAGTTAAAGATATAAACTTAAATATTTATTTTTTATTGGATAACTAGAGCTATGATACATGATGAAAAGTATTAACAATTAACACGTTTCACATAATAATTAGTAATACCTCATATTATATACAACATATATCGGTATATTTACATAGCGTCGTCACAGGAACTGAACAAATCTTATTTATACAAGCTGTGACGTCGGTTACCTTCTTTTTTTTAATTTTTGTAAAACCTCACAAGATTATTTATATTATGGTTCATATGTCGCCCACATTATCTGTGCGCACGAGTCGCGCAATGTGCTCGCCAGCTGCGCGCGCGCTCCAATCAAAATCGATGCAGTGGAAACACCTCTAGGATCTTTATCATAGGCCGTTCCTACCCATTGTCGACCAAAGGTGCCTTTTTGTTAATGTTTTTATACCTGGCAGATGTTACAATTGAATACAATTTATATAAAATCATAATCTTTTTTATAAACATGATCGCGTTCAAAAATCTTTAATCGTAGCTGTACGTTACTACTGAATGAAAGTTCATTGTTTCATTTGTAGATTTAACTATTGTAGATCTTATAATATTATACAAATACGTGTAGGGAATCTTTTAAATATGTTGAACGCAATTTAGGTCAACAGAAAATAGTCTTTACTAAACGAAAACCAATGAATTTTCGCTTTTCCTGTTGGAACTTCACGAACAATATAGCAATAAACTTTACTGACAAACTTTGTTACAAATCCACTGCTTTTATCGCAGGTTTTAATGGCTTTTTTGTTTTGTAGATTATTTGCTTTAATCGACAACCTTTTTTGCACCCAACATAATGGCAATGAATACTGTCGCGACATCTTGAAATTAAAGTAAATTTATTAACGGCATATTATTTTATAAGTTGCTCCGATTGCTTTGCGCTAACAACATTATGTCTAGATTGCTGATATTTATCACGATAATATTACTCGAATCATATATAGTTTTATGATCGCTTTAGGCTGCTATAAGCAAATACTAATAAACATAAATATAACTTATAAGTAGTACTTACGCGTAGTTTATGACCTTTTGCAATGACTAGTATTACTAAATAATTGTATAGTAAATCAAGTTGATTATAATTTTATTCTTATTTGGAATAATATAAAATAAATAAGAAATAATAAAAGTTAGTAAAAAAAACGCATTTTCTATCAATATTATTGTGAAAATGATTTATTTTATAGAAACTTAGTATAAATTTTATTTAGCACATATTTTGACAGTTCAAAAAAACGCCCGCCAACATGTAGGACAGATAACAAATGAAGAAAAAAATCGCAAAGTTGAATCGAAAAAAATCGATTTTTAAACGGGGGTCCTGCCACGTGGGTGGACCCGTGTATATAACGGTTGAGTTGTTTTTTTTTGGCACGCGCCAAGGACCGGTGATTCATGGGCCGGCAGATGGTAAGGTTTTTGTGCTATCAGCTGATGTAACGGGCAGATCGACGCGTTAATGATGCATCTTGCTTGCTTAATAAAGGTTGTGTAATCGACTTTTTTATTGTCCGTACTTACTTGTTTTAAACTTTTTATTATTGATAAGTGAGGATTTTAATTGAAATGAGTTTTTAATGTGTTTACGTGAAAATTGTTGTCTTTAGTAGAATTTTTAAATTCTTTCGACTCTTAAATAAAAAAAAATATTTAATATTTTGATATATATTTTTGGGAAATAAGATTTTTGTAATGTAATGTACCTACGTATTTATCTGTCATTGTATTAAACGAATGAGGTATGTTCTAAAGAATAAAACTAGTTTTTTTGAAAATGTCTCACAAAGCACATTTGTTGGACAAGAGACATTGTTATTCGATTATAATTTAAAATATTTATAATAGTATTCTTTATATATTTAAAAGAAGGGTACACACAATCCATCTTTCAAACCGGTTTGAGTATCAATCAAGTTTTAATTATTGAAAAATATCAAGTATACGTTAACGTTTCATTTCCACAAATCTCAAGTAATCTTAAAAATGCAAAAAGCTCAACAAAACTCTTCCAGCGAACAACAAATCAATACTTTTTCCTAGCGAAGACTACCCCAATGCACGCAACTAATTCATATAGCCTAGACATAAATAACTCTATCTATACGACCTCCTTTCTACACCAAACAGGTACACATACATAGAAAGATCTCGACCAATCGTGTTCCAGTTTTATAATATAGGTGCACTGTGTGTACAAGTGTGCGTAAGTGCGTGAGGGGTGCGTTGATGCACCCCTACTACGCATTCAGAACTATACAAATGCTGCGTTTTATTTATCATATTACTTTGAAATTTCTTATTACATAATTATTTATGGAAACTGACCATATACTCGTAAACTAAAGGATATATTACGTTATTTGATATTTTAAGTAGTAATTCTACAATAACGTTTAGACTTAAGATTAATCTTTTCATTATAGCTGTAGATTATTAGTAAGTAATTATTATAAATTTACCTTTAAACGATACGTCGAATAATTAATTTTAATTATTTTTGGTACATTACGTGTGGATGAACACGACCTCTTGCCATTAAGTAAAGCGGTGGAAGCAAACGATGCGTTCAGACGCAATGCGGTGGTAAAATCGCGCGTGGCCACGCATACGCAGTTCCGCGCCCCGGGCTCTAACTATTCTAATGTGGCTTCAAGTGCTTTTAACACATATTTAAAAAATATTTTCCTTTAAAGTGAACGTGCTTGATGTACTACTATGTTTGAAGTTCCACATAGTAAACACACGATATAATCACAATTTGCGAAATATAATATTTTTTAATGAAATAGTCGCCTTGTATAAGATAATACCTTTTAAGATTACATTTATTTTTTATGATTAATATGTCATAATAAGGATTAAGTAAAAATACGCTTTCCAAATTAAAGTAAAATGTTCGGTAGTATGGACATATTAAATATATACATACATGTTCCATCATAATTTCTTAAATTTTTGTGTTTCTCTCGTACTACACGTTTCATTCTGGTGAAATTTTCATTGACATCTTAATTATGTTTTTTCAATAAAAATAAAGCAGGAAGCAACGGAGTTTCTTAATATTAGATTCATATAGTTCCTGCAGTTCCCTCTGCCTACCCTGAAATATGCGGGATAAAGCGTGAAGCTAAAAAAATATTGTAAATATTACAAAAACTATTTCAAACTTTTTGTCCTTAAACGTCTATTCCTTTATACTGACAGTGTATAAACGTAATCTTGTATATACATTACTTATATCTAAAATTAAAATATGTATCTATTATATTAAGCAGACTCAATAAATTATTAAATACAACTATATAAACAAATAACTAGTAATATGAGCTTTCAGTTTTTCACAGTAATCCCTCTTAATACGTTATACATAGCAAAAAGCTTTAGCATAAAATTATCAAGTAAAGTAACATTAAAGTAGATGTACGTGACGTGGTCTAGGCACAGGTTCTACGCAACTTCTAGTTCATCCAGTTCATTAGAGACTTCCCCACAGGCACGCGTCGGGGGCATGCAGCGTGAACACCTCACCCCCGATATCTAATTCTGTCCTTAGAATACCTAGACCTGCTACGTAAAAGCTATTGTTTTGATGGAATTTTGCGTTATGTTCATATTTAATAATATATATTGAATGAAGTTTCGTGTTTATGTAAATAAACGTTCGAAAATAATTAAATGAAATTACATTTAAGATCATTTTTTTACACGTCACAAACATAATTTCTAATGTACATATAAAAAATTTAAAATATGTCTATAATATATACCTACATATAGTACTAACATAGATATTTGTATTATATATACCAAAATGCTATAATTTTTATATTATATCATGTACCTAATGCCTCCTAGTCATGTACAAAGCAATATTGGTTTCTTCGCAATTAGTTTAGTTATGTTTTTAATGTAAAATCACCCCCTTGTATAGTCATATAACATTCATTAATGTGTTATTTACTTACTATTTCAATGTTTTCATTAAATTTAATCATTATAAAAATTTATTAAAATTATATTTTCTCAAGTCAGCAACTTTCAATGGCAATTGTAACTCTACATCTCAAAAGCTTGAGGACCATAAGCTTCAGTATATATATAAACAAGTTTCCCTACAGGAAGCTGAGGATTTCTTTCTAACTTATATACAAACTATGTACTAGACGCTCCGCCCCCAGTGAACGCCTAACCCACATCTGCTGACCTACGCCTCGAATTGTGTCACACAAACATGTATTTAGATTCGATATGGTATTAATATTTAATTTGTTGCTTTAATTTGATTTTATAACATAAAAAATGTTTAAAATGTCCAATTATAAATAAAATTGATTATTTTTTATTTCTATTTGTCTATTTTAAATGGTTTACAGAACGACTTGGCAATAATTTCCATTTATAAAAAAATCATTGAAGGTTTTTTAAAGATTTTGTTAAAAATAATGGTAATATTAACTTAAATTTAAATCTAAAAAATATTGACGCAACGACAATAAAGAAAAATATAAAAGTATTTAACAAACATCACATATTTCCTAGTTAGACCTCACAAAATATATATATTTCCATGGTTCGTTCACCTACTCTCATGACTAAAGTATATAAAAATGCTCTTACATACATATATAGTTACACTTATCGTACATGTCTTTAAAGACCGAGAAGTATTCCTTTTCATCTAGTTACTCCTTAGTATGTAAAAGATGTTATTTAACCGTTTACCTCAGGCGATCCAGGTAATGAGAGCAAGGGTTAAAGATAGTGTATTTACTATGTAATACTAAGCAATGCCTATGTACTGGCTAGGAGTCGAAGGGGGAACGCATAACCTAGTGAACGCACTGCCTACTTTACAAGAGGTATATAGGGGCGAACGGGGAAAAGCAAATACATACGATTCTTACGTGAACAGCCTTTTTATGTTTCAACTCGTACATGCATTTCAAAGAATATTCTATTTCCTAGTAAACATAGGCGTCCGAATTAAACAACGTTTAGTAGCATATTCTAAAGTAACATATTATCAATTTACAACACAGAACAGTACTTGCAGATCTGTTATATCATAAAAATAAAAGTTATTATAGTTAACTTAGATATACTTATCTCGCGTAAATTAAAACAATGTATGATAATTATAATTTTAATTTCCTTTACCCATAAACTTCCCGTTTATTTACGTTAACAAGTGACTTATTGCTGTACTCATCGAACAATCAAAGCTAGGCTAACGACCTCCCAGCTTCAAGCCTTTTGCCCCTTCAGCGTTCACCATTTACACTTGAGCCCCGTATCTTCGTGTTCTACCCTCTCATTTAATCAATCTTCTAAGTAAGCAGGAGACGAGGAAGGTCAGATTAGGTTGGTTAGGGCTTACTTAGCATTGTGAGTGATAGGTGATTGCAGTTTTATACAGCGATGTAGGGTAAGGGAGACGAGGGCACGCAATTGAGGTAAATAAAATACTCTAATGAAGCTTGATGAAGTGCTAATTACTAAATGAGAGTAATTTTGTATGTCGATGTTTTTATCGTGCATATTGAGATCGTTAAAGAGGTTTTCTGATTAACATTTGTATAAATGTAACATATATAATGTTATGTATTTTGTTTGAAATTTTAAATAATATAAATATAACGAACGTGAACGTATAAAAAGTAACTATATAGACGAAATTTCGATCACAATGGGTAGTAAATTTAAATTGGGAGGGCAAGGGTCATAAAATTCACGCATACAAAGTTGCAGGCATCTGCTAAATAAATATATTTCATATCCATGTTAAATTGAAATCGATCTACTCTAACATAGTATTGTAATAAAAATGCATAAAAGAAATAAGAAAATTTGTATTCTATGTGAAATTTAATTTTTTCTTGAAAATAAATCTTTAGTACAAACTTTTGAACTTAATTAGCACTGTACTACATACGTTAAATCAGAGCAGACCTGAAGCATAGCCGTTCTCACCGATAATCACAATCGAGAAACGATAATCGTAATAATCTAACGTAACTGGATCCCGGCGGGAACAGTAAAGTATAATTTATGATGCAGCTCCGGTTCCGTGCTTCCGCCGCGCCTCGCTCAAACATTGTAACGCTATACGGAGACACCTTTATTTGATTTATGCCTAGTTTTTACTTTTTTTTTACATTTACAAAAAGCTATGAGAAAATTGTTGACAGCCACGAATTATGATTAATTCTGTTATTACGTTTCTTATTTACCTATTTTTATTATATTTTTTTCATTCAACCATTAAATAGGTCAAGCGTGAATGAATAAATTAGTATGTTGTCAAAATTGACAGTTAAAAAAGGATATTCACATAGGAACTAAACAGATAATTAAAATTATACAATAGGTAACTTAGACACGCATAACATTTGTATGGCACCATATGGTGCGGTTGTTGCTGTGACAGATATATCACCAAGTTGTGAAATAAATTGTGAAATTATAGCATATTCGCATTTACTTAGTTATAATTGCAGGCTAAAGTAATACAAACCACAACTTATGTTACGTGCTATACTATGTTTTTCAAATTTATTGTAGTTAATAATCCTATTTTAAGATATATTACATATATATGTTGAAAGAGAAATCATAATATATGAACAAACGCACTACAGATCTAAAGCTTATAATTTTCTTTTTATTGTATATATGAGTACATTATATTTGTATCAATAAAATATTTATCATTTTATAACAATATAACTTAAACATATCTAAATAATATAGTATCAAAATAAATCTTATTATCAACGGTATATATTCTAGAAGAATATACATACATATATAAATCAATATACAATATTATTATAAAACGAACAAAGAGATTACATTTTAAATTTAACATATATTTTTTAATAATTTAGTACAAACACAATGTGCTAATTCATAAAAATGCAAGCCACGATGCATAAAATCTCAATTCAATTCATATGAAACCGGCGTGCATTTATTAATTTTTGACATAATGCCGCCATTTTGAATTGGAGCAGCTGTTGCATTGAGTTCGATGACCCGTTTTTTATACTCCATCCAGGTAGACTCTTCTAAGGTCGACCGTATTTTGAAACCTTATGCTTAGATATGAACTTAACAATATAAAACTTTAAATTTTAATTTGCTGCTAAATGTTACATGATGGGTAACAAACAATAAGTAAATATAAATCGTTTGAAACGAAATCGTAATATTTTGTTAAAACTGATATAAAATGTAATTTATTTATAGTATGAAATATTTTTTACTATTATAGAATTATCAATGACAACAAGCAAGCAAAAAGACTGATAATCTCAGTAAAAGACATTATAGACAAAATTAAAAAAGAAAATTAGACTACGTAATAACGTTTTCACTCGTTTGACATTATTAAATAAAATAATACAGTTTTTGTATAAATTAAAGTGATTAGGTAAGCTATATTATAGCTTATTTAAAAAAGCTTTATCTGGTATTTTATTTTGTTAATCGTCTGGGCCATCAACTAAGCTTCGTAGCGTCAAATTAACGTGCACCTTAATAAATTATTACAGTTACTAGTTCATGTCTTTGTAGTTATGACTATTTTTTTTAAATAAAAAAAGTTTAAATAAGATTTATAAAATATTCAAAAATGTATAATATTGTTGATTTTAATATCGTAAAAATATATTATTTATTCGATACAGTTTCCGACATTAAAATAATGATTTTAATAAGAAGTACTTATTCAATTGGAAATCTTTATATAATGTTATTTATTTTTCTTTTTACCTTTTTTGCAAGTTATTTTTAAGTTTGTACGTGGTTCACATTATAAAGCCTTTATTCGTTTCTTTTTTATTTTGATCTAATTTTCAACATTTATTTATAATAAATGTCCATTCTATACTTTTTAATATTTTTTTTCATTATTATTATTATTGTAAAACAAAGGAAAACAAAATGATCTTGATAAGGTGACATCGAGAAAAGCTTTAAGCAAGCAATCATCCTAAGTGAAAAGTTTTTGTTTCATCTTTTTATAGTTAATGAAAATTTAAACGCGGCTGTCTTTTCTCTTTAACTTAAAAATTCATATCGAAATTTATAGTAATGAGTTAAAAAAGACATATTTTAATTATTATATTAGATTTAATTTCATGTGGGGTCGAAGAAAGCAAAGACTAAGCAACAGAGTGTCTTAACACTAGGTTCAAATGGTTCCTGCAGTTTCTTCTGCCTACCCTGCCATATGCGTGATAAATCGTAAATCTAAATTTAAGTTCATATATAATAAATTATGCAATTATTTATAATCTATGAACTTAAATTTAGCTTCTCGCTTTATCACGCACATGGCAAGGTATTACTTCTACTACGTATTACGTATATTTATTTACGTTTTTATTATATATTTAAAAGAATAATTGTTAAATAAGAAAAATGATGACCTTTCTAGTTGTCAGTCATCATAACCTTTGACGCAGCTGCCTGGAAGTAGGCATGTGTCTGTACGTCAGCTGCCTCCGTGGATGGATTTATCGTATTGTTCCATTAAAGCAATAAAAAGCGCGTGCCTTAAAATGTTAAATCAGTATCAGCTTGATATTTAAAAATTTTTTTAGCAAACGGAAATTTTAACGATTATTAAAATATTTTCCATCGATCGGCCTATCTAATTGACATGACTAATTGACTTGCAACGCTGAACCAAAAAAAAAGCTCCAATTTAATGTATTTCTTGCTGTGCTTTTTGCATAAAGCTTGCGTAATAAAATAATAATAATAAAATTTTGAATTATAGACACTATCTTTAATTAGTAAAAATATACATACATTTTAGTTAAAACTGTATATAAATATTATTAGAAATTTTCTTTGTTACAGGTAAGATTACAATAGTTTTTTTCAGAATCACCATGAGAATAAATGAGCTGGTTGGCGTTCAACAATAAGGTAACATAAATTAAGACGTAGACGTAGACTGGGTGAAAGTCGACAGATTGCTTCGTTTCCAATATAATGCATATTTACTTAAATTTCTACCAAAACACGTGTATACAATCACGTTAAACGTATTTAATTGGTAACAAACAGTTAAATAAACTGGAAAATTTGCCTTTTTCATATATATAAGAAACCTATATATACATATCTAAGCTTATTTATACTTTTAACATAAACTTGTCTATGTTTTTCGGTGGTATCGACTACAAAAGATGCCTGCCCGCATCGTTGTACTCCTAAATAAAATGATTTCAATAGGATAAAAGCGCGTCCGATCTACTCGACATGTGAAACTTTCAATAATATCAAGTTATTGATAACAAAAGGTGATAAAAAGGATTATAGATAGATATTATATTAAGTACTTAGCCTGCAATTACTTTAAAAGTTCTTTTAGGTTGTATATATGGTAAATTACCTACAATTTTAAGAAATATGCCTAACGTATTATTTTTCTCGAAATATATAAGCCGTTATTAAACATGCGATTATGATTAATTATTTTAAATTAATTAAGAAAATCCTAATTTGTCAATTTTTGCGTAGAATTTTGTTGTGTTATACTGTTATGAAGTCGAAAACCAATAGTAGCGCTTCAAAGTTTGAATGAGTCACTGCGAGGGAGTATGAGGGAGCGCGACGATCCCCGCCTTTGCTCTACGCAAAATCTCTTCTCACCCTCTAATTACTAAGGATTGTTTTAAAACGTAAAGAATATTTATATTTTATTTCAAAATCTTTTAGATGAAAGTGTTTTACGTCAAACTACACGTCATAATTAAAAAAATCTTAATTTAGCAGTAATTAAAAAATGCTGAGCTTATGACCATGGTGGATTTACAATATGAACTTTAACTTTTTATATGCTCTAAAATATAATAGAACAATCTTAGACAATATTTACAAATTAGCCAAAGACCAAAACAAATAGCTTAATAATAATCGTTAATATAGTACATAAAAGTATTAATGTAGCTATGTAAAATTTTATCACTTAATAGTACCAACTGTTACGTAAATAGGTATATAGCACACAAAACTAGATTTTCCCTTTTTATTAAAATTGGAAATTATATAAATTGTTATGTTCACTTAGTTTAACTTTTCTTCTTCATACTGGAGGACGTATATTTTATTTTGTACATCCATACACTTCATGAAGTGTGAGTTCAGCTCATAGTATGTCGGTATGAATATAACACCACAATTTGTTATATATAAATAACAAAACACATGTATATATAGTAGGCAGAGGGAACCGCAGGAACCATGTGAACCTAGTGTTAAGACATTCCGTTGCCTAGTCCCTGTTTTCTTCGTCCCCGCTTTCAACTCAACGCCGCGCTTTGCCTAGTTTTCAGAGCGAAAAAAATGGAAATAGAAAAATCCATCTTTCCCGAGTGGGAATCGGACCTACCAACCGTCGCGTTTACGCCTCTACGCCACGACGGCTTTACTTTTAAAGCGCAGCATCAATCTATATATAGCCGTATATATATATATGTATATATATATATATATATATATATATATATATATATATATATATATATATATATATATATATATATATATATATATATATATATATATATATATATATATATATATATATATATATATATATATATATATATATATATATATATATATATATATATATATATATATATATATATATATATATATATATATATATATATATATATATATATATATATATATATATATATATATATATATATATATATATATATAAGTTTGAAGTTCGATGCTGCGCTTTAAAAGTAAAGCACAACAAGGAAGAAATAGCTGAAATAAAGATAGTTTAAACATTCTTCCGAGTGGAACTTGTACCGATAATTATAACGAGGAGATTCGAACATAATTCTAATAACAAAGTTTCAAGAACTATCCAAATTTACATGACCCATATCACTTGACATTTACCTACAAGTTCGTCTAATGTTAATGTATAACAACCATGTATTTAACATTAGATTAAAATGTCGATAGAGGATGAATATTTCATATTGAAAATACTTTAAAAAAATGTATAATTTATCGTAAAATTGACTTGCATAGACTATATCAATGTTCTAAACAAATCTGTATGTTTGTCTTTTATTAAAAACGACCTAAACTTAAACCAGCTGTTGAATTGTTAAATTAGCGCACGATTTATCAGATATTGTGTTCAATGCGAATCGCAGCTTTCGTTGCACAAGAGTCACATAACAAAGGAGACTACCTGGTTCTTTATTTTTTAACAACAATACTCTACACTGAGAAATGTCAACGGTGATTGAGTAACCTTTATTATTTTAAGCAAAAAGCTTATAATCGTTTGCCAAAAAGAACAGATACACGCATTAGCGGCAATGTCGCATATCATAATATATTGTTATGGGGATGAAAGGGAATCACTTCGGTTCAAGATAACAATAAATTAAGACTTACTTCATTTAATTTGTCTCTCTCTAATAATAATGTATGAGAAATTACGAAACGTTGATCTCGCGTATAGCCTTTATATCAGAAGTTAGTGGAATTTCACACTCAGTAGTTGAATATTATATCATCATAAATTTATTATTAAAAAATATTTTTACAAAAAAAAGATCTAGACTTCTAAAGCCATATATATTCGACAAAAACCTATTTTCAATGAGACTCGTGTACAAAAACGCAATGCAAACACAAGATGGCGCGCGTCCTGTACTTCCGCCGCATCCGGCGTAACTCGACTCCTGCGCAGCCTGCTTAGCCAATCGATTTATGCCGTGAAGCCTGTACAGAAAAATATGTTTAGTACAACTCCACTTGGACGGAAACGGAAGTAGACACCTAAGTAAGGCAGGATAAATAAAAGAAATGTATGAACATTGGTATAAAACATGTGCACCTATAGACTAATTTTTGTATGTGTTCTTGGATGGGCACAAAACATATAATAAATAAATACTGGAGGAAGGTCGTGGAAAAGGCATGAGAACTCCCCGGAGAGCATGTATGAAGAGGCTAATGACAGTAGACGAGGTGAAAGAGGTATGCAGGGACCGCAGCCTTTGACGCTCCGTTCTCTCTGAATACCCCGCTCGGGACAAAGCTTGAAGATATGCATATATATGTCTGTATATATATATATATATATATATATATATATATATATATATATATATATATATATATATATATATATATATATATATATATATATATATATATATATATATATATATATATATATATATATATATATATATATATATATATATATATATATATATATATTCGATTATATGACCGACAAAATCCGATGAATTCTTTATGAAAAGTGGTGAATCAATTTAAATCTTTGCGAGTATACTCCACGACCTTGTGTCATAATAAGCCAGTGTTCGCTGTATAAATAGTTCTGATACTAGGTAATATTCGAAACTTTTTGATATAGTAAATTGATTTAGAGAGACAAGGACTTTATAAAAAAAATAGATGAAGTTGTAAATGATTTAAATGCGATGTTGTAAATTTAATTGTAAATAGAAAATCGATATTATTTTACAATACAAATTTAAGGTTACTTAAAGTAATAGACATTTACTTTGAATAATATAATTATTGGTAGGTTCATTTAAATTTAAAAAATGTGTTAATCTTGTTTAACAAGCCAAGTGAGGACCGTCGTGGCGCTGAGGGGCGTAGCATCTGCAAATAAACGTCATTTCTGGATTCGATTCCCACTCGGGGAATAGAAATTTGTCCATTTCCATTTTCTTCGCTCTGGTAACTAAGAAAAGTGCAGCGTTGAGTTCTGTCACTCAACACGCAATGCCTCGAAAATATGAAACGCTGGGAACGGAGTGTCTTGACTTTAAGCTCCCACGGTTCCTGCGGTTCTCTCTACCTACTTTAGTATAAACGGAAAAAAGCATGATGCTAAAAAAAAGAAAACCATGATTTAAAATTGTGAACGGAGAGGCTCTTCACTAGGCCTTCCATATCGTACATATACCAGCATATACTTCAGCGTATTATTAAATCACTCACATTTTTATTACTTTTTTATAAATAATTGCAATATAACATATAACATATTGTTTTATTACAATTGCATGTAACATATTGTAAAATATAAGTAGAATCAATAAATTGCTCTAAACTACTTCAATTTACATTATATTATTTAATCATTTATCATAATAAAAACTTCTATATAATAACGACCAAGTTAGTTATTTAGATATATGTAAATAAAGTCTAAAACTTAAAAAAAAAACCATTATGAACTCAAATTAAACGACATCAAAGCAAAAATAACAACAGATTTAAATTTAAACTACTTTGTATTCAAAACTAAAGGCGTAAGGCCTTTATCAAAAGATTCTAACGCATAGTCATTACTTTCAATTTCAACATTCGCGAACAGAATTATAAAACTCCAAAACGGAAAGTATTCAACTCGCGTCCCTTTGCAAGTCGATAGTCGTGAAAGGGAGACGGAGTGTCGGTTGTACCGTTCCCACATCCAAGGATGACACTTCCGAGAATCGTCTGAGCTTTGAAGTGGGAGCGTATACGAAATGCCCTACACACTATACCGTTAGTTTACTATAACTTTCCCTTTTTTTTCGGACTTTTTTTTTCGGTAAAAATATAATAAGATAAATTATTTAAAATAAGGAATCGGGTCAAAGTCATCAAATTAATTTTAAGCGCCAACACGTAAAACATGCAAATAGCTAACTTATAAGCCTTATATACTTTACATATAATTAAGACTGTAACATAAAGAATATAATAAAAGATATTTTTGTTATTTTAATTTAACATTTTACCGCTTAGAAGTCAGATGGCAACATTAAAAATGGAAATGTCGGTTTCGGAACGAACTAGCCGCACCACCCCCTTTTAAATGTCGACGAACGGGGGGTGCGACGTTGCCAAAACGGAAAGTGAAATTTCGTCACACTCTCTCTCTCATTCACGCACACAAGCAAACCTTGAAATGGTGTTTTGCGTGTGTGAGTTATTCGGCAGACGCATATTCAATGTGTGCGTTTGTTTTGATGAATTCCTGCGTTTGTGTGCATCAAATTCGTAAGAGCATTGCAGTATACCTACGACGCTTCCGTGTTCGATCGACTTTCGTAGACGCCGACTTGTAGAGACAATTAAAGACATCGTGAAGAGTATAATAAAAATCTATATTTTTTGTATTATTTTCTTTTTTGAAGTTCTTTTAACGAAAATAGTTTAAA
Organism: Dione vanillae; assembly: GCA_037178615.1. NCBI lineage: Eukaryota > Metazoa > Arthropoda > Insecta > Lepidoptera > Nymphalidae > Dione > Dione vanillae. The sequence goes on from JAZFAU010000140.1 coordinate 785,083, forward strand.
TGATCCACTAGTATTTCTCTCTAACTTTATTGTCTAAGTGTGTAATAAATCTATGTACGTATATTTCTCAGAGTGCTCCAATTTGTGTCATATATAAAAATGCTGCCAAAAATGTTAATAGTATTGCCCATTTAGATAAAACAAACAAAGCAATAATAATTTATCAAGGTATAAAAACGCTAAACAAAATTAAGCTCTCAAGTCCAATTTGGGATTCAAAAAATATAGTTACAATTCCAATAAGCTTTATTTTTCTTTGTTAGATAAAGCTTTTGTTATTTATGTATTTTACTGTAAAACGATAGAACATTTGGCCGATATAAAAATACTGAACATAATTGTTCCAAATAAATTATTGAAGATTATTCCGACTAATATAAGCTTGTAATCGTAATCTACAACAAGTTAAAGTTCTTACTTCTAACTAATCTGTTAAACCAAGATAATTTATTATCTGTGACAGTTGACTTTGGCGATATTATTGTCTTGACGGATAATTATTCGAGCGATAGTGAAATAAAGCTGTTAACCTTCGTACTGATTGCGCCGAGCTCACGGCTAGAGGCGCGAAAATCCGATAACTTTCGTACCCCCACCACCCTTGCTCCTCCCCCATCTTTAATGGCATAAAAAATCAATTTCCCGCCCAAATTACGCCGAGTCGACAAATTGCGCGTCTAGTCTATAATCAAGTATTTCGGTAACGTCTACGCTTATTGAGAAAAAAAACTATTTGGCAAAATATAATGGTATTTCAAACATAATTGAATTCTTTGAGCGTTTATATTTTATAGTTTAACAGCTTATAATTTGTTAAGAAATCGCTTTAAGTAAAACGTATTATTATCATCTTTTTATTACCGTTTTTTTTTTCATATAATTTCGGTTTTCTTTTATTTCTTTACAAAATATTTAAAATAAAATACAATTCGAAATTTACTTTAGCTACGGTGATATCTACAAGTAGGTTTGTGATAAAATATTATAATTCGAGTTTAAAACTCATGGTAAGTTCACTTTCGATTCCACGTAAACACCCGAATTCGTAGCCGAACTGAACCTACACTGGCACCCTGTGACCTTGGCGCGAGGGTGAAAGTCCCCCACGTGTCTTCCGCGTTTATTTCCAGCCTACAATACTATCACAATGTTTTATTCTACTCATAATTTAGGTGAAAATTGTTAATACTGTATTAACAGTTATTTATAGAGAAAAGCAAAAGATTTATAACTGCGCACAATTTTATTTCAAATAATGTACGCCTTTCTGAAATATATGAGTTCGTATAAAATAAACAGCCCTCTTTATATTTTTTAAGGCTAGATTTAGTATCCACTTAAAAATATCGCCAGCCTTTATCTGTAGAGACAAAAAGAAAGACAATTAAGAATATAAAAGTACTTACTTCAGAATAAAGAATTCTTTTTTGTAGTCCAATAATTGCTTTTCATTTTTATATTGGTTTAACGTTATTTTGAGGTTTATTTTAGTAAGAATTTGTATTGTTTTCTATTATTTATTTGAAATAATATTTTCAAATATAATAGATATTCCTATTTACTTGCTGCTTACTTACTTAATAAATAGATAAAAACATCAGAACATTTAAAGATAATTCAATTAAGTCATTGCGTGAAGATTAAATGTACACTTGCACAGATAATGTCACATTCAACATTTTTGAAATGTCAAAGGGATTGCAACGCGCTCGAATACCCACACCTGCAGCCCTGACCTTGAGTCAATAGATAAGCATTAATCTCGATAACGTATCCAGACGCGCGCCAGACGGTCCGAAGGGACCATCTCCGGATATTCATAAACCCAAGGGATGGTAATGTCGTAAAGGAAAACATCGCAACGTTAACCTTTTACTTCACTTCTTCCGTCACTTACGTCACGCCTGAGTTTTACAGCTGAATGAAAGTGAAATCAGTGAAATTTTATTTCATGTTTCGTAAATATTCGTAATTTTTATGGCAGAAATTAGTTGACATACGAATAATTATATTTCTTTGTATTTGTATTTTTTTTCAACACATTATTTGATCGATGGAAAAAAAAACAAATTCGAGAATCTTAGTCAGCTACTCGTTTATCTTGATAGCGCTAGAAACTCTAGGTCTTATGCTGTGAATGGACTCAATGAATCACTTAATCTCACCAGGGTGGGAAAATCTATATAATTAAATACCTTGAATGGTAATCAACACAACCATGTTTATATTCGTAACCATCCATTCCAATATCGCTTATATTATTATTGCGGTGCCACCAAAATTGAAACAAAATCTTTAATAAATATCCGGGAAATTTTAAATATCCGGGATTGTTACGGCCGAAGCTATACATATATTAAATTATATATTTATTTGTTTACTTTCGAAATTAGTTTGTTATATAGATCAATTTCATTGACGCGATGCGACGACGTATGTAGTTTACTACTTTCTTTTTGTTGTATACACCAAACATACTGTAAACTAGGAAATATATAAGAAACTATATAGTGTTACGTCCATAATAGTGTAGGCGTGTCTGGTCGTCTACGAGCTGTCTACTTGACCGGGATTAAGGCCATAACGTCCGGGATTCCCGCGTAATCCCGGGACACCGCTCTGAGGTCAGGTTCAAGACCACACTCCATCGTTTACATCTATTTTGTTATACACAAAGAAAAGCGCCCAAGCCTTTTAAATTGCATACAAAGGAACGTTTTATATTTCTTCAATTCGAAGCTTTACAAAGGTTGATTTCGTTTAGCTTTTTTATATACATACTTTACTTTTTTATTAATGTAAAGATTATTTAAAAATCCATACATTAACGTACAGAGTTCAGTAAGGGATTAACGTCTTGTACATTCACTTCTGAAGCAAATATATCGATATCTGTACAACCGATTTCTTATCCATGAGATACTCAAGTTATTTATTATTTAATTTATCAAAAAGATAATTTATTATCAAGTTGATTTATATCAATCATTAATCAAAGTAGTCCAAAAGAGGGTAGGGGGTGAATGAAAATGCAATCGTGCAACAAATAGATCTGGGGATTCAAATCATTCAGAGGCCAGTACATGTCATATTTCTAATCCACAGAAAATAATAATATTTTCAAATATGTCACTTTAGATTCTCTATATCATAATAAAAGACAAATCCTAGGCTTACATAGCTAAATATAGTATAAGATCTCCATTATTATTTAACAATTTTTGAATGAAATAAAAAAGTACACAATTTTGAATTTTAGCTGTTTTTAACGCTTATTCTCTATTATATGAATTGAAATATTTTTTTATAAAATCATATATTTTTATTTAAAATTTATCATGTACGTGAATGTATTTTATTGCTTGACACCACTGACACATAGGAGCCGAAGACCGGGGCCCGATTTTATAACGTCTAGACGGATTAATAGACTATCTTATGCTATTAGTAAGCATGAATAATTATAACAATGTATATTATGACGTAATTAAAATAATATATAATATCTATTTTTCTATATTTATACGATAGACCTTGATTTTAATACCTATTTTAACCATTTAAATTTTTTTTTTGTTAAACGCTTTATCCCACTCATGGTAGGGTAGGCAGAGGAAGCCGTAGGAACCTAGTGTTAACACACTTCGTTTCGCGCTTTACGCCATTCGAGGCATTGCGTGTTGAGTGGCGAAACTCAACGCTGCTCTTGCTGATGCCAAAGGAAATGGCAATGGACTACTCACCAGTGTCTATGAGGCGGACGTTGCACCTCTAAGCCACGAATCGTCCGATTTAAATTTTTTTCTTAGTGTATTTGGTTAACCGTACTCTCATTTGGTATGACTGTTTTCTTTTTGAACGACACTGTCAAAAGATTCGTAACTGATCTCTTTTCGTAGCTAGTTAAATCCATGTAATAAACTTAGGTACTTGTAGACTACAACTTTAATAATAAAATCTTATATAATAAATTTAGTAGTGGACAGTAAACAACAGTTTAGTACTTTTATGATTTATTAAGTGTCAATATAATATATAGAAAAATACTTAAAGAAAACATAAAAATTTGAACAGGATTTGAATCTGCACCATCTTAGAAAGTCCAAGTGGCGCGGGCTCAAATCCAATGGTTTAATAACTGAAACATTAACAAATAAAATTTATGATATCAACTAACGAACAGTAGAAGTAAATTATTTTCATTTTGCTTTACTATACAAATATGTATTGCATCTAGCGCCTTCTTATAAGAGATATGTATTTAACGTTCACTCTGATTTTTTAATTCAGCACATTTAAACAAAGAACAAGAAACAAGTATTTTACTTAATATTTTCCCATTATTTTAACTATAAAGCAACTAATTTAACATAAAACTATAATAATATAAGCATAATAAAATTGTAAGCGCGTTAGTAAATTTTATACTATTGGCCTTTAGATTTATGTGACCTTATGGGACTGAAATGTTGCCTTTCCGCAGTATCATGAAAAGGTCGTAGAAGGAAAATGGTTGGGTCCGAGTTGATATAAACCGGTCACAAAAATATCCACATGTGGCGAAGGTCAGGCACGTCCTTGAACTTGATAACAAAATAAAATGTATGCACTGGTTTTAAACCCTATTTCATTGTATCTTTATTTCTAAAGAAAAATATTTAATAATTTATTGAGAATAATGAAATAAAATATTGAAATTTATATAATGATTTCGAAGAGTCTATCAATATTATTACCATAAGTGACATAGTTGTTTACAAAAATACCATATAGTACGAACTTTCCATTTAGTAAGTTAATAGTTATCTATGTATTATATACAATATTTATATTTATATTTATATATATATATATATATATATATATATATATATATATATATATATATATATATATATATATATATATATATATATATATATATATATATATATATATATATATATATATATATATATATATATATATATATATATGAGTTACAATTTAAAATAACTCTACATTAGTTTACTTTTGTTTTAACATGTCAAAATGGAAGTATAGTATTTAGATGACATATTTTCAATAGAATTAAATCCATACGTTAATAAATTTTTCCCATGTCCTAATTTTTCTGTTTCCATATAAAGTAAACAATCTTGCTGCGGATGTGAGTCAAAGTCCAGTATAATGTAACTGAATCACAAGCGGCTTTCACGCGAATTCCAAATTTAAATTATCCCGCCATCGCGTGATTGACATTTGCCTTTGTTAAACTTTTTAATTGTAATGCCAAGTAAAGAATCTTTGACAGATAAATAATGATTGTGCCGAAATAACGTCACTTATTTAGAGCAAATCATATTTTAAATGTATTTTTTAAAATACATCGTTATTTACGTTTTTTCTTCCGCTTGTGTTTTCTTCCTCGAAATATACAGTAGTATATAGTGTGTAGTGTCAAAAAAGTATACATATATTTATTTAATATATATTATTGCCACTATAAAAATGTTTTGTTTCTGTCTAATGGCGGTGAACGTAATGTGCGTCACAGCGCGGCATCATGGCGTATCCGGCACTTGGCTCAGCGGAAGGCGCTTCAATTTGTTAAATTAAGCGCATTTGCTCGTTGCACAGATTCACTCGTGAGTGGATTATGAAGGATGTCAATGATTTTCGCGCATTGTTCCTTGTGAAGTATCTGTTAGGCACGGGATGGATTAATCGCTTTAAACGGTGCCGCTTGTAATTGCATGAGAACTTGTTGACTCTATGTTCTATTGCACTTATTGTTTGATTTGATATCATACTCGGCACAAGCGTTATTAGGCATCGCGCATTAAGTGTTACCCTTTTACAAACTTTTAAGCTTTATATTGTAGCTTAAGTACTAGTTTTTTTAATATAAAATATTCACAATATATTAATATATAAGATAGTAAATTCATGTATAAAATAACTTGTAAATATATAAAATAACGCCCCACTGTTGTCGTCAGTAGCGTCTCTGTGACGCAACTACTGTGCGTACGCGCCTGATTGCGCTGAATTAAGCTTCCGTCGACAGGATAAAAGCCCGGCCTCTAAACAATGCCAATCTGACCGACTATTCCACTCACTCTCTAATTGAATTGACTGACGATTTTATTTTTATATGTGATCATAATACATAGCCTAAGTTATAGCAGCACATAGTTCTATATATTATTTTTATTTGTATCCTTAATAATAACGAAGAATGCAGGGACGACGCAACGGAGTGTCTAAACACTAGGTTCCTATGGTTTCTGCAGTTCCCTCTGACTACCCTGCCATGTGCGGGATAAAACGTGAAACTAAAAAAATATATTATATACCTTTAAAAATTACATTTTTTTAACATAATGATACTTTATTTCCATTGAACATAAAACATTCAGATGATTCGTAAATTTCAAAGCATTATACTTAATAATTTCACGGTGATATGCTGTGGGGGGTTCGCTCGAAATAATTTTGACATTACGTTAGTCTTATTAAATTACACATATTATCCTCACCAAAACGATATAATAATCATTATTTAAAATTAATATTTAGATATTAAGCTTTAAAAACCTTACTTAATAGAATGTAGAGTAAAGTAATCTTGAAACCCAACACTTTTAGTTTTTATATTATAATATGTAGGTTTTATTTGAGTCAAGAGTTTATAATTATATTAAAAATAATACAGAATGAAGTTATTTAGATCACCTCTCTATTTAAATTGACCACAAAAACGAAATTATTCAATTATTATATATTTTACAGCAATTTCAAGGTACTTAAACATACGTGATGGTTATTTACGAAAAGTTTCTGGGTGATTTGCGCCCAATCACTCTTCGCCTCCGGCGCCCTCGTTGTCAGCCGCAGCTAAGCAAATAACACCTGTAACCTTGGACTGTGATAAACTCCTCTACTTTACAAATGCAAAATATCGTAGACAAAAGATTAACAACCTATTTTAAATTCATCTCTGAAGTTAATCGTATTTAAGGTTAAAAAATCAAGAAAATGTGTATAGTCCCGATGTGATTAATTAAGATGTAGAACTTCATAGTATAATTTAGGAGGAAGGCTTTGTTAGGATTTAAGAGAAGAGGGTTACTAATAATATATTTTTATAATGTTTCATGAAAAAATTACCTTTTTATTGTATAAATATCTATGAACTAAAACACCTTATTAGGAACAGAACAATATATAAAGAGATATTATAGAGCAGTTAAATCATAATTCTTTTGTCTTTTAAAAAGTACCCTATGTTAGTAACGTTACATCTTAATTATGACATATTGGTTTTAAAATTAGACATTTGAGACAATTTTTGAATCATAGAATGAACACTATCATATACTATCATAGTACTTCACAGGACGTGATGGCAGTTCGAATGAGAAGAAAACTAATTTGCTATAATGTAGATTTTATTTTTAAAGGAATTATATAGAGTGATATATTGCAAGTCAATAAAGCGTTACAATTTTCCTCTTGATTTGACATTGAAGTGACGATGGCGCGTCGAATTGCATTTCGTTGAATATATACGTGCTGAGTAGGCATTATTATTTGCCACTGACTGAATAGTTCATGGTTGAGTCAAGTCTAGACTAGACAAGTAATTTTTAGTTCAGGCAAAAAAGTTATATATTTTCATTAAAATAATACCTATATAAATTTATTAATAAAACCATGTAGATATAACTTATATAAGTTGTAGCAGTTGTTATTCGTAAATAATTTTACTAAAAAGTAAAATATGCGTTGTTTTTTGATAGTTTGGTATTTATATTTTTTATTTTAAACTTACATTATTTTCTTATTCAAGATATCGCAGTGAGAATTGTAAAAAAGTACAACACCCATTAACATAAGTCGCCATCTGTTGTCGAATAGCGAAATTAAATATTGTGAATTTCACTAACGGCTTGTTTACAAAAATACGTTGAAATAAAATAAAACTGAGTCTAATTAACCACTTCAATTTTACTACAAAGATTAACAGTAGAGATTATCTCGTCCTTTTATCTTGTTACACAACACACCTGCCGTTTTAACGGATTTTATATAACTGCCGTTTCCATCCATCATGTCATGACAATTTACTGAATCATTATTGTAAACGGTATTTAATTGAAATTAAAATTGAAATGAAACTTCAATAAGCTTTTAGAAAAAGCTTTCAATATAATTATTACTTAAATGCTAATATATAATTATATTTTATTAAATAAAACCTTTAATTATTACAAATTAATTGAATTTATTATAACTTTGTTTCAATATTCAATTTTCATACGTCTTCTTAATATCAGGATCAATAGAACAATCAGGGTTTGCGTATCATGACCTGCCCCAACAAGCGACCCACGCATTACGCACATTCTCATTATTACGTTACACACGCTAGAGTAAAATGACCTTATCAGTGAGATACGTGATGGATTTAGGCATTTGTTCTCATAAAAGTTTCTAAATGTATGTAAATGAAAAACGAAATGGATATATCACGTCTATAAGTTTTATTAAATTTGGTTTTAATGTTATAAAATTTTATTTGTATTATCTTGTCGTATATATAAATATTTCTCTTAGGACTTGTTTGCGTTCAATTTTTAAGGAATATATTGAAAACTTTATAATTTGCTGTATTTTTTTATAAAGACTACCGGTAAATACTTGGTGAAAAGGAAACATCAGATATTTACTTTGGTTATTTGAATATTTTTCTTGAAATTATTTCACTATAATCGTAAACGTAGCACTTACTCAAAAAATTAGGTGCCCACTTTTTATCTATTCTAATTATGTTGACGGTAACCAGTTATCTACTTAACGCAGCTGCGACGTAACCGTCATACTTGTTGATACAACGTAAGCTCTTAATATTCATTAAACTACATACACACCAAAAAGTCATACGACCTCGCAAGGATAATTACAAAATCTGCGATTTGAATGAGAATAGATACAGAGATATGGTGCGAGAGAGACGGAGGAAAAAAATGTCGTGCGTCCTAACACAAAATAGGAGTAACGAACTAAAACGCCAGGTGTGAACCGATGCCATGTGCTCGGCAACAGAAACGACATTTATTTATACGAGTATCAGAATATTCATTCTATCTAGCGATTCCATGTCGAATCCGTAACAACTGACATTTGTGTAACATTTGTCTTAGTTTTCCAACTGCTACCATTACGACATTATTACATACTACTTAAGTTGTGCTACTTTTCTAGATTTAGAAGCTTAAAGCTTAACGAATGTCAAATGAATCAAATAAATCAATTAAAAAACAAAGATAAACAATATTAGTCGATAATAAAATAAGACTTTTAGTAAAATTTTATAAACATGTATTATAATATCGTATGTGTATTTGGAATATTTTACGCGAAATAAAATTTTTTTTTAGAAAATATTTTTGCATTTAAGAAAAAATTTTGTAAATTTTATAAAATGATAGCGCCATCTATTCGGTAACAAAAGGAGCTAAATGTTCTTGTAGCTGCCCTCTAGCGTCAGATAGCGTAACTATTAGCTGTAACACAGAGTTTAGATAAGATAACAATAGGTGGCGCGGTATAACGTAAAACGAGCTTATGCTAAAGCCAAATAAATTCTTCGTACATTATACTAAAATCACTAATCTGTCGCCATCTAACCCATCCATTGCATGATTGTCTATTAATTTTCCCTTATTTTGTGTTAACGTTCTGTTTATTTTTACTTTATTTTGCTTTATGTTAAGTCTGTGGTGTGTCTTTGTAGCTTATTTTGGCGCCGGACGGGACGTTGCAGACGGTCAAGAGCGAGTCGCGCCGAGGTCGCGGAAGAGGGCGCGCTTCAACGACACCTGTAAGTATTTTCTTACTTTCCTTATTTCTTTTGTTTTATCCCTTCCTTACCATTAAACATGTGTTTGTGACTAATTGTTATTAACACTTTAAACATGAAACCTTGCTCTCTGAGCAAAATTGTGTTTTTTTACTATATACATGAATCAACGGCGATATTTTCAAATTGCGCAAACATTAAATTTCCTTTACGAGTTGCAAAATATTATTAAATTTAGCTTTAATTAAAGTCTTGTCGTGTCAAAATGGAAAATCAATCTTCAGTAGCAGGTGCTGTGATGTAATTCGTTATTATTTATTCCTCCAATTATATTTGTTACATAATCGAAAATGATATAGTGGAAGTTGACCCAAAATAATTTTATTTCAAATTTGTTATGCAAATATGAAAACCGTAATTAGTAATTCATTATTTATGACAAGCTTTCTATTATCATTACTTAATTGGGTTACCAGCTGGGTTGAAATGATTGAGGTCGACAAAGTCGGGCAGTGATAAATCAACAAAAACCGGGTCGCTTTCGCTTTCCGTCCGAATGTAGGAATAAAGTGTAACCCGCGTGTCCGCAGAAACAAACACCATTCACTAACATTAACACCCTGTACATCACTACGAACGGGGGTCGATTGGATTCAATGTACATTGCCGTTTTTGTACTGATCCTTCAAATTCCGCTGAAAGAAAACGAGATATAAACACAATGCAATAAATAGTATCGTGTCGTAGTTCGCCATTTCACAGCCTCCGGCCTGCCACCTGTAGTTCATTCAGTGGCGGATTTTGAATTGCAAATTGTAATTCAATGAGTGAAAATTTTCTCATTGTCAAGCTTTGTACTCGTGTCGCCCTTTCGTTTTTACAGATACAATATTTCTTTAGCTTTTTTATCTGTCTTTTGCAGCTTTTATCAAATGGTCATTTCTATTTCGTTTAGTAGTAGTAGCAAAACAAAAATACAATTGTAAATAAGTTATGGTTTCACTTAAAGAGAAAATCATAGAAATCATAATGGCGCTACGCGATGCATAATACTTAGAACTCCAATCAACTTTTATAAAGGGTGTAGAAATATGCCTTGCTATTGTATGCTACGTAACGTTACCTGTGGATCTGTTTGAATGGTAGAATATGTAGATAAAGATATACTCTACGATTTCCCATTGTTATACTAGATTACTTGAAACAAGTGAAGTTAGAAGCAAAGTGTTGTTGTAAACAAAATAAAATTACGATTTTTATTCGAAAAAGTTGCGTATTATTTTTAAACATTTTAAAAATAAATTTTACATTTAATTATCTGTAAGTAATAAATTTTTTGTTCACGGTAGTCGAAAATTGTTAACTTAGTGAAAATCAAACCTACGTCCGTCATATAAGCATATAGGTTATTTCCGTATAAGAATCCTTTTTGTGTTGATTAAAGTACTAAAGAGTATTATAATAGAACATAAGCTCTACGAAGAAGATATAAAGATAATTATTACAGCCATATAATTTGGAAAAGTAAATACGTTTGTATCTAAAAGGCTATTGCTTGCATACAGTGTAATGACTTTACAGATCTTTTTGTCTATGATATACATATACATTTTACTATCGATAAGAATAAAATCTTGATTTTTATTCTACTTTCATAAACATTCATAAAAGATATTATCTGTGGCTTTATTATACTACTAGTTTCAGATTATATATCTTGCTCTTTGTATATGAATATTTTTGTATGTAATAACTATGTAAAGAATAATATAATATATAAGTTTGCGCCGCGTTTAGAAACGCCTATTAAAATATAGTGATATCATTATATATTTAATAATTCATAGATAAATATAGTTCACTTGTACAATATTAATGGAATGCGAAGTAAAATATGTTTATATGTATATTAAAATTATATTTTATGTAATCTTACAAAAATATGGTTTATAAAGGCAAAAAAATAAATAATAAATAAAGAAAACGCTGTTGAGTTCCGCCTTTCAACAAATTAGAAGTGCCGAAAGTAAGGAACGGAGTGTCTTAATACTAGGTTCCTACGGTGCCTGTAGTTTCCTCTGTCTATCCTACTATGTACGGGAAACAGCAAGAAAATACAAAAAAGTAACGTACACGGTGCTTAAAATTTTATTAATAGATAGTAATAAATATTAAAATATTATTAGGCCCTTTTTTCAAATAGACGAAACCTAAAAATGATTTTGAAAACGCTATACTTATTATGTTTCGGTTTATCCCTATGACAAGTCTATTGTTGGCCATTAGTGAAATCGACATACATTATATACAGTCCCCGGGAGTAGTACAGAAAAAAATTATACTAGTAAGTTAATGCCTTCAAAAGATATCACAGCTTTTTACCCAATTGTGTACAAAATTTTCCAATTTGAACTTAACATGATATTAACTCATAGTTTTTACTGTAATTTCTAATAAAGATAAATTATTTGAAAGTTGATAATTATTGTAACTATTATTGAAAATTTTTTGCAAGCTTTAAATCATTACCTAGTTTCAAATTGCCACTGGTAAATTTAAGTTTCAACCTTTTTAAGTTATACTCTTCTTATACTTAAAGCTCATGCTCTATAATCATGAAGAGGTACGGAACCCTAGTAGCACGAGAACCTCTTGCAATGAACCGATATATATTTATATATATTGCTGAAATGGCATGTTAATTTTACAACCCCAAAACAGTGTTGTGTATAAACATATCATGAAAAACTTTGAGACGTATAAGTTTTTTTTTTAATTCACACATATCAGTCATATAATATATAGAGCTTAGTATTAAAAAAGTTCATTCGTTCGCTTGGTATTAGAAATAGCCTTGTGCCGCGATGGCCTCAAGCTAAATAGATTTTTAATATTCTGATATTAAATTCTTTGTAATCAAAAATTAATTGTAATCAAAAATTAATTGTAATCAAAAATTAATTGTAATCAAAAATAAAAAAAAAGAAAAGCTCTTCTTAAGTATAAGAGGCAAATTAGAATTCCAAGGAGTTTAGTTGTATGTTTGTAATGTTTGAAAATTAAAAGCTTCTTAAATATTCTTAGGCACTCCGCACAAATACAGTGACATTGCTTTCTTTCATTCATATAAGTGCGCTTAAAAAATGAAAATGTCGTCTCCTTTTGTTATGTGTTTGAAATTACTAAATTGCTATTTATTTTTGAATGTACAACATTCAGAAATAAATTACAATAGATTTAGTTAAAATTATTATGAGAAGTATAAATGTCTTATAATATCTTATGATGACTGTCGTGGCGCAGAGGCGTAGCGTCTGCCGGAAACGCGACGGTTTATGTGTTCGATTCTCACTTGTGGAAATCGACAAGGTGGATTTTTTCATTTTCATTTTCTCCGCTCTGACAACAAAGCAAAGCGTGGCGTTGAGTTCCGCCACCCAACTTGCAATGGCTCGAAAATGTGAAAAGTGGGGAACGGAGTGTCTTAACACTAAGTTCCCACCTTTTCTGCGGTTCGTTCTGCCTACCCTGTTATGTGCAGGATAAAGCGAGAAGCTATAAACATGTCTTATTTTTATTACTATAGTGTCAACAAAAATGTATTTAATAATTAAATTTGAGAATTAAATAAAAAAAATTAAAATTTTCATAAGACCAATGCTAGTACTCTAGTAAATTGAGTAACAAGTGTGACAAACTTTTCAAGTATTACATACACATGCTTAGTTTACAAAGCATGCTTTCAAAACTACAGAGGCGAAACTAATACAAATTCTAATCCGAAGTTCAATTCGGAAATAAATTGAAATCCGACATAATGAAGACGGTGCGCATAAAGCCTGCAGACGTAGGTACTAATTTCGCGGAGGCCATCTTGCGGTTGCCATGGCAACCAGACTGCGCCCCCTCCCTCCGGGGGCCCACACCTCTCCCCCCTCGGTGCACTCTAAAAGCTAGACTATGTCTAGGTACGTTGAGATGGTTCGCCTGATTAGCCAATTCGGACGCCACCCACCGGTGCATTTTTAATCACTTTTAGTTTCACTTTCCTTTGATGCTTTATTGCTTTTAAAAACGTACATAAAATCTAAACATTTGTTTTGTTTTGTCTTAAGTTGTTATTAGATAAAGTAAGATTTGCCGACTTATTATATGGAATTGTATTTGTAGGAAAAGTTTTGAAGATATTTTAAAAGCTATACTAATGTATGATTGTTTTCCATTTTTAATAAAATTCCTTCCTCTATACTTAACACATACTTATTAATAATACCAACTTAATTTATGAAATAACTACTTAAAATAATTAACTGTTCTCTATAATAAAATTTATAATTAAAACTGTATTTAATTACAGTGGAACAATTAAAGAATTACAAATTACTCTTACGACGGCCGAAACTTTTAATTAAAATATTTTTACAAAGGCGAAGGAATGTGGAAATTTTGAAAGTGGCGCATCTACAATATATTTTCAATATGTCCTCCCTATGCTTGCGATCGTGAAGCAAAAATCGCCACTAAAGGCCACCTCCGAATTATAAACCCGGACGAAATTTGCACAGCGCACTTTGTAATTGCAAATTCGTTGTTTTACGCATGCGCCGCACTCCGATCAATACACGAACACTTTATTATTTTTTATAGAAAATACACTTTACCCGCCAAAATATGAAAAATGTTTTGTCTATTAAGGAATTTAATAAACAAGATTAGATATTTTTATTAAGGCGAAGACTTTTAGGATATCCGTTTAATTTGTGTTTGCGGGTCGAAGGTGGGGGTTAGTGGGGTCACGACGCCCGCCGCTATTGGATAGTTACTCTAAACTATTGCCTGAAAGTTTCATTAATGCATTCTATTGCCTCGTTATGCATTTTCGGTGTCCCTTTGCCGTTTCAATAGTGTTCTAAGTTTGAAATAGTGGTATTGTTTTAGTTATAATTTAATTTAAACTTTATTAATTTATAGCTCTTTCGTAGCGCTGAAATTTATAGTTCGTTACATAAATTTGTTATATTTTAACAAAGATATTTTCATGATGAACTAAAAACTGGTATTTTTTAAAATGTAATTTATTTAGTTCAAAAATATATCAATAGCTTTTTCTTTATATTAGTTAAAAGCTGGTATGAATGTTATCAGTATTTTAGTAAATAAATTTTACGTAAGTTAAGTAATATAAATGTTATGTCAAATATGGAATACATTAAAAAAGGATATATAAAAAAAGCTCACATCGCACTTCTGGAATTTTGCACAGCGAAGCTTAATTTCCGGATATTTGAAAATTTCATAACTTTTCAAACGGCTGTTACGAAGAGACGTTAAATATTTTATTCGCAGTCGAAATTGCTCTTTTGATTACAGAAACAAACGGCAACGGGAAGGCTCTCAATTGATTTCGTAAATATATAATATTCTTACGTACCACGAACTTCTAACTACGTGAATTTCTTATACATATATATATTTTATAAAGCTTTTTTTGTCTTTTCGATTTTTAATTTTCACTTGAAATTTTTTGTAAATAATATTATTTGTATTGTTTTATTTTTATAAAATAATAATTATAAAATTATTCTCCAACTTAAAGGCTTATATATATGTTTGGTTAAAGAAGCAAAATAATTTAAGGCTTTCTTTTTTATAAATGTTAAGTTTTTATAAGTACCTTACCTTAAACCTTGAATTATTTTACTGTAAATTTGTTTATTTAATCTGTCAAATTGGTTATGTCTCTCTGGTCAGGTCTATTTTGTAATGACTTTGAAGGTCAATTGTTTAATCTTGATCGTGTTTTATATCTTCAAGTATCACAAACTATTTTCAAAAATTTTGCTGCAGTAAGTAGATAGAATCTGTTCGTCAAATCGCTCTTCATTATTTCCCCACAGTTTAATAAGTGAACAAATTTGCAATATGTAATATTTTATAATTTATATTTTGAAAGTTTAAAAAATATATTTTTCATCGACAGTAAATAGTGTTTGACAAAAAACAGTCAAAAACAATTTTCACCGAGTTAAAATACATCAGATATAAAACCTTTTCCGTGCAGAGTTCCGGAACTCTGCACGGTAGTCAATTAAGTCAAGGCTGGCAACATTCGAAACTCAAAAAAAGTACTTAAAACAATGCCCTATTGTAACCCGTCTGGCACGCACACATGCACACGAACACGCATACATTGCGAACATTTTCTGCATTCTACATACAGGAAATATGAGTTTTGGCAAATAGCCTTTATTTTCAACGGGACAGAGCTTACATTATATATTTGTCTATGGTACTAACGAGCCAATATGCTGATGTCTGCCGCTAAGAATGCCTTGTATTCCTTTGTACAAGCATATGAAAATCGGTGTTTGAATCGGAAAAATCCGATAGAACACGCTATTACACAGTACACCCGTATAGTGGACAGTGTTCAAAGAAGTCCGTTAAACTATATCTCAAAAACATTTTTTTATTTGAGCTAGTATATGTATATATGAAAACATATATTATGTTAAATCTCTATACTTAATATGCAACGACTTTGTTTTGGATGGAAAGCGAAAAGCAAAGTGTTTTTACAAGAGGGCTCTGCCTAAGCAACTATAAATGAGAACAGTACGACGTTGCAAGAAAAACTAAAAATATTGTTCGTATTTTGTGAAATAATCAGTAAGAAGTTAATGTTATTCGAGACTGTTCAAAAAAGAATATTAACGTCAACTAATATTAAAAGAAAGTTTATATGTATTTAATTCCTATTTATCTTATTTTCCAAAATAAGCATACAATCTTATTTGTGCAAACATTCAAAATAAATACTACTAGGTTATCTGCAATCCGGTAAACCACTGAATGTCACGCAGCGGGATTTGCGGTGTCCCGCGAAACGAGCCTCGGGAGAAAACGATTGTTCAACAAGTGAAAATGAGTGAAAAATGTACTTTGATAATTGTATTGTTAGCAGGATCTAAATTAAGGAAGACATAATCGAAATATTACTAAATCTAATTGAATTGAATATTATATATTTATTTTTATTTAAATTAAATAAATATTTTCATCTTTAAAATTGTCCGTTAAAAGGTTTTAAAAAAAAAAATATCATATTTATATGTATGCTTTAACTTCAAATATGTGCATTCCATAACGATGTATTTCTAAATAGTTATTTTTATGTTAAGTTAAAGCATTGCTTAAATTGAAAAAAAATTATTAGTATTTTTAAAAATTCTATAAATATATATTAACTATACAGAACAAATCAAAAACTAAGCAAACTAAAGCCCAGAGCTGTACCTCAAACCTAATCCGATAATTTGTTCAGAAGCAACAAGTGAATCGACTTCTGAACTCGACACTAATAAGACACTGTGACAAACACCAGCCCGTTTAGTACCCTCACGCCCAACGGGATCATGACAAGTGGGGTCGGATCGTCGGATATCCGCGAACCGAGATGTCGAACTTTTGAGCTTTTCTCTACGATGAAAAAGATAAGATAAGAAAAGATATATCTATAAAATTTATTTTGTATTTTGTCTTAAGTAATTGTTTATCTTAAATATTAGATGGATGTTTTGTTATATCGATGGCTAAATATATAAGGAGCTTTTGTTACGTGTTGAAATTTTTATTACAGCACAGTATAATTCTGACAAATCATTATTAATTTTGATATACCATAATACAAGTATTATTTTACTACAAATATATAAAAGGGTAGATGTACTTCCTTCTTATATGTTATATAAAATTATTGTTTTATATTAAATTCTATTAGAACTCAGAACACAGTAAAAATATATAAAACAGTCACGGGGTAAAAGCCAAACGCCCTGTGATATGATCTGTGACAACACAATCGCGGTCGCAGCGTGAAAGAATCCGAGCAACAAGTAGCGTAAATCCTGTAAATCCTCTTTCGATAGTGACATTTGTGTATTTCAAACTGTATTTGAAAGTTCATAAATTTCACATATTGAAAGATGAGGACAAATTACAAAATCTACCAAATATAATAAATTTTATTTTAAAAGCGAACTGTATCAAAAAAATTCAACTTTAAAATTTACTTATATTTTCTTTTTTCTTTTAATAAATAAATTTTGACTATCTTTTAAAATTAACATTGAATAGGAATTTACAGTAACATTTTTAATTGTATTAATAAAAAATATATTCACATATAAATGTATATCTATTTTTATTAATACTAGTATTACATGGTAAATGATAATACATATGAATATATGATATTACCATATACCAATTAATGATAATACTAGTGAATATATGATATTACCATATACCAATTAATGATAATACTAATTAATGACATTACTTGGTAAATGATAATATATGGTAAATATATTAAATAATGTCACCCAATATACTGAATATTTAAGATGAAAAATTTCGAAGATCTGTACTGCTGGTAAACATCCTTTACGTGTTCAGTGCACATTTGTGCGGTTAAAGAGCCAAGCGTATATCACGTTCACGGGTGACACCACAACGTTGCAGTGAAAGAATCTGTGCAACAAGTGCAATAAATCCTCCTCCGCTAACAGTTAGTGCGTTGACAACGTGCGTGCCTGAAATAAAAACAAGCTTTCAATACGTATTGAATTGTATTTTGAAAAATAGACCTAAAATTACAAAGTCAAATAGCTTTACGACGTTCAAAATTGTATCTTATATTAACTTTGATAAATATGATTTCATTTTTTGCAAATAACTTAATTATTTCTTGATATTATTATTCTAATGACTATAAAAACTAAATTACTTACTAAACTCTATTATATGATTTTATTTTATTTATAACGCCAAAAATAGAGTATATAGATTTTTTTAATTCGCTTATCAATCATAGGTTTAGTTCTAAGTAATAATAAATATAATAAATATGTAAAGATAACAGTTCATTATGATTAATATTAGTTCTATATATTATGTATTAATATTATAATTAATATTTATGATAAGAACACCTAGTATAAGTTAAAAAAGGGTACGGACAAAAAAAAATAACTGTGGAACTAATAAAATCACTTAAGAAGATTCACTGAATGTTATAAGGATGGTATCTATAACATAACCATTTCAATATGATGTGAATAGAGCGACGGCAAACTTAGTAGCTTACGTAAACGTAAGTAAAAAGCTTTTTTAACTTTGCCTTCAACCGTATAAATACGAAAAGTGGATATTTCAATATTTATTATTTCAAATTACTTAAATATATATAAATTTATTTAAGTTACAAGATTAAAGAACAATGAGGATGATATTATGTTCTGCCTTGGTTGGTACTTGATTACTGCCGACATGCTAAATAGTAAAGCTTAAAAATATATTTAAATACTATTCTTTTATGATATATATATATATATATATATATATATATATATATATATATATATATATATATATATATATATATATATATATATATATATATATATATATATATATATATATATATATATATATATATATATATATATATATATATATATATATATATATATATATATATATATATATATATATATATATATATATATATATATATATAATATTATTTTTATATTAATTTAACTCTATATATATATCTATATATATATATAGCTATTACAAATAAATATGAATATGTTACACAAGTACAAGTTTATTATTAAATGAATACATAGTAAAATACAGTATGGCCATATTACAATGTAAATAAAAATAAGTGTAGAATTGCTGAAAGATAATAAATATACATAATGTATTACCGCGTACATTATTCATGGACGATGTCAATTTCCAGAAAGTTCTCCGACAACATTTACATATTATCTAGTTCAAGAAAAAACTTAAGTTTAATTTAAATATGCCATGTGAACTTGTGTAAACTTTATTTAAATAGAAACTATGATTTTAAAATTTGATTTGAGCTTTTATTTTAAAGGTTCATTTCTTAGCTTTAAAATAAAAAGCTTTTCTAAACGTAATAGTTTATGATAGTTATCAATTTAAAAAAATGTTCAATTCTTACAATATCCAATTACAACGTACATACAGTGTATAACAAAGGTTTATACGTTGTAACACGCATGCTTAATGTAATAAGGGCGTGTAAGGGCGGGGTGTACGCTAAGAGGCTTACCCGACGACTTTTAATATATCGCGGATTACTCGTCAGAGCTCTAAAATCTGCTTTATAGCCAGATTATACTTCCATGTAGCCTACCTATACGTTTATAGTAAATTCAGTGTTTATTGTAAAAAAATTGCTGATTGTATATTCAATAAATATAAGTTAAAGAATTGGTAACAAATTTTTAGATATATCCAAAAATGAGCATGACCAGTTTTTTCACAAAAACAATTTAGATACAATATATTATTATTAACTTATAAAAACTCCGATTATTAGTATAAAAATGTATTCTACAGGAGTTTCTAAGGTATTTGCCTTGTTTTAGGCGTATAGCTTTTTCCTTGAGCGTTGAATTTAATTTACTGTAGAAATTGCTATCCCGAGGCATAGCGGCGCTGCAGTAAATTGAATTTAGCCGATAAAACTTCCATAAATACAAATTATGAGAAGCTTAGAATCAAATAGGATATTTTAAAGACTCTTTGTTTACATCTTTGATGTTAAAAATTATATATTTATATTCTTTACTGAACGTAATCTTGGCTTCTTACAGTTATTGTATTACCTAGTTACAACATTTTGGCAATTAATAATAGAATAAAAATTATATTCTATTTTACTTATGATGACGTATTCACTATGTCATACTACACATACTATTCAAGACTCTAAGACAATGGTTTAAAAATATCAGATTTCCAAGGCTTTTTTTATTTAAAGAAACCTCATTTTATCTCAATTGAATAATCTTTGGCTATCAACGTAGTTTTTATATGATTTTTTGTCTAAAAATATATTACAAATTAACTACACAGCAAGTACAGGCTGGAATGGACAATAGTAGACTCTTGAAGAGAGCATTTAAATTATTTTTAATAAATCAATTATCATTTAAATTATAAGTTGCTATATAAATATTTAGCTTTTAAGTTCACTTGCCTTTATTATACTCGTTACTTTGACTTTATACACGTAACTTCCGTTCAATAACTTATATAAGAACTCTATAAGCTCTTCAATTTGTACTGTCATTTGATTTTGCATTGAAATATATAATGTTAGGTTGCGTGACCAATAGAGAAGTACTTACTGCTATAGGCTTAATAAAAATATTATTTTTGTTTGTTCGTTAAGGGGTTGTCCATTAATCACGTGAGGCTTGAAAGGGGGGGGAGGGGTTTGATAAAAATCACGAAAATATCACAAGGGGGAGGGGGGTGTAGTAATCTCGTGTATTTATTTTTTCGTCTAACGCGCGATTTTTAAACAAAATATATTAAGCAACCTGGTGTAGCCATTTTTATTATGGTCCTTAATTTCAGAATAAAATAAGATTATAGTTTATACCTGTATTTAAATTAAGATAATATTCAGAAAATTTTAAGATTCGTTGTAGGTACTAAAAATACACGTGATGTTGAGAAGGGGGAGGGGTGGTGGTCTTAAACCTCACTACGTATCACCAATGGGGGAGGGGGGGTTAAAAAATGCTAAAAAAAGATCACGTGATTAATGGACAACCCCTAAGTAAATAAGGGGTTTAGTTCTATTTTGTAACTTTAATAATAAATGAAAGTATTTAAATCTAAATAATTTATGAATTATTCATTATTACTATTATTACAAGGTTTGAACTTAAATCTTGACATAGAATAAGTCGTGTAAGCTGCAAACGATTTAATTTATTTTAAATTAAATAACCTAACATAGTCAATATCGCTTACATTTACTTACAACTTAGGGATGTAGACACTATCTGTTTTATAATATTACGTCACTAGGCGAGAAATCTAAATAATTTGAATTTCTTATAATTTTTAAAGCCATAATCCGACACGTAATTAAAAAAAAGCTTTAGTCCATGAACGATACCAACTACGTATTTTATACGTATATATTATTTACTATATATTTATATTTACAATTAACGCTTATATAGAATGAATAATAACATTCATAAATTCAAGATAAATCAACCTTGAACCGCGCTTGAACCAACAATTATCGACACTCGTAAATCACTAAAAGATATTTTAATTAAACATCCTCTATATATCAGGTGGGGGGAGTAGGGGGGAGCGGGGCGGGGGCGGAATTAATTTAATTTTAACTTGATAATATATCACCCAGCGTCTTTGCTAATAATGGAATTATGTTTGTTCTTCCAGAATCCATTTGCATTCTTATTAGACATGTTATAAGAACCGTTATATGTGGGAATTTTAATATAATATACTTTATAATGTGATCGAGATTTCTTTTTTTGTTTACAAATACACTTTACATCCTATAAAGATTATCTAAAAACTTAGAAATAAAATACATATTAAAAATATTAGATATAGATTAAATAATCGATACGAAAATAAAATTAAATAGATTAACAATCGATTACAATGAATGTCACTTGTGTAAAAATGTACATTATTATTTGTAATATGCTAAGTATTTCACTATTTTAATTCTAATGTATTTGCGTAGTGATGGGCAGTCAGCAACGCCAGGTATTCCATTCAAGCAACCAGACAATTCAGGCTCCCTAGATTGCTATTCTAAACCCCACCTTCTCCCTACACCCTGGGAGGAACGTCTACCCCCTCTTCCCTATAGCGCTTAATTTCCGTATCGTATGGTCATTAATTTGTAAAATGATATGTTAGATAATTAAATTTGTATGTTGCTGTCGCAATAACGAAGGAAATTATTGAGTACATTGTTATAAGTATTTGTATAAAAATAATAACTATCTAAGCTCTGTTGTTCTAATTATAAAATGTGCATAAAACAAATTGTGTTGATTGAAAATTTATT
This sequence comes from Dione vanillae, assembly GCA_037178615.1. NCBI lineage: Eukaryota > Metazoa > Arthropoda > Insecta > Lepidoptera > Nymphalidae > Dione > Dione vanillae. The sequence continues at coordinate 807,888 of JAZFAU010000140.1, forward strand.
TAAATTAACTTTATGCCTTTAAACTTGTTTTAAAAGTAGAGATATTACGTAGGTTCGATTACCATTCGGTGTAAATTTCATTACTTCACGTCAAATCGCACGTTAAGATACGGCACTCAACAAGAAATATGTCAAAAATGTACACTAAATGTTTAAATTAAATTTTGACAACCTATCATAAAAACGAGGGTAACATTTTTAAATCTTAAATTATTAACGTTTTTATGAGCTGTCCTATAAAAATGGCGTATAAAATTAGCCAAGCAAATATTACAGTTAGATAACAGTGTAACCTTGACTTGTAGATTTTAAAGTCTATAAACTGAGAGCTTTTGATCTGGCAAATCGCAACAAAAAGACGAGAAGTTGTTTATCTGTGTAAGTTTGGCGCCCTTTTTACCTACGCCCGGGACATGGTGGATTGCTGTCACCGCGCAGTGCTACCAACTTTTAATTACGACCATTGTACAAAACTTTAACTCTACGACAAAAGACTTTTTCTGATGAAACTTGGAACTCGTTACTTCCTAAGCGCTTGCCCGGTCTGGTTATTTTTATAAACAAAATTTAAATAAGGTTTCTACAGTTTCTTTATAATTTCTGAAGTGTTTAAGCGCATATTCTCGAACGCAAATTGAGCTCGTTCGTGGTGTTTACACAGAAAACTGAGACACGGTCCTGCATAAATTGCAGAGCTCTACATAATTAAAAATCAACATTTACCTTCTATTCAATTTCTCTGTTATTTTATATATAAATGATATTTTCTGTCCTATTGTAGGAAATATTTTAATATGTCTATTTTCATTGAACAACTTCAAGAGTAAACTTATGTATCAAATAACGCATAAATATATATTGTGAAACAGTCGATGATGGTATACAATTTGAGTAATTGCAGTAATCGTGTATAATCATCTATAATCATAGGTCGAGCATGTTTATTCAATATGTTACCGGTCGTAAGATCGACAATATGGCCGTCCGCAGATTAAATATTGAAATGCAAACTGGATTTCCAATAAAAAATGTCATGCTAAAACTGTATTAAGTTTTAAAGAGACGAAACATATACGAAAGTGTTCAAAGCGGATTATATTCGTTATTATCGTACCTTTTTTGAAGCAAGCAACACTTAAAAACATTGAATCATATTTAAAAAAAAAAACAAAACATAACTTTGAAACCGTTCAATTACGGACAATAAACATTATTTCCAAGCGATAAAGTGGAAAGTTCTAACAAATCTATTTGAAGCAGAAGAAACTGGCAAAGCAATAAAAGCGAAATAATAGTTATGGAAATAGTCTTTCATTTTCCACGAAAGAAAACTCCGCGAAACTACCGACAATATGAATGAAACTATAATATTAGAAAAGTTTCGTCCCGGGAAATGAGAAAACGCTGTACGAACTCGTTCGTCTAATACACGTAGTTATAAACTTGTTCAATATAATATCGAGTGGTGTGCCCTCTCTCTCGCACCCGCTCTCTCCAACTGCCCTCATTTAATTGCATATTCAGCTGAATAATGCAACCACGACTGTCTATAACAGCACTTTACGAAACCAATAACGACAATATAATATAATATTTCTTGTTTTACACTAATCTCTTAACCATTCTTGGAACAGTAAAAATCCAGTTTACAAATAAATAAAAATGGACTTTTTAATTTTTTGAACAATATTTCTTTTTGTAAATCATATCGTCAAAGTATATATTCTATGAAGTCAAAATATCGATAACGTCATGTATGATCGATTATTACGTATCGATTCATCTTTTAGAACATTTGACAGCTATATCGATGTATGATGCAGACAAAATTATCATGTTTACGAGCTTCATGTGCATAAATTCATAGAACCGGGCAAAACGCTTAGCAGAGCCCGCGATTGTTATGATAATATGAACTGCAATAGACGGAGAGCAATGAAATATCGGCCTCCTTTGCATAAGCACCGCGTAGACCGGAACGAGTCTACGGCCGCTACGGTCCGCGGGCGGAACTCGTAGCTCGTTAATTGTTCATTAAATCACTTGACTTATAATCTTTTTGAGGTAATAATTAGCTTAATAATATAGATCGAAATCAGTTTTTTTATATCTTAAAATTTCAATCTTAAAATAACAAATGATTGGATGACATATTATTCTGTGATTCTAGTTTAAGTTGATGAAATATTACTATCTATCTACAATGTAAAGTATTGCACATTTGGCTGCAACAGTAGCTAATAACAGTTACATATTGGATATCTGATCATACAATTTTTTTTAATTTTTGCTAATGTCAACAATTTTTCCTATGAAAATCCTATTATAAATATATATACATACATAGTAATGATAACATATATAACAATAATCGAAAACAATATTACTCCAGATGTAATTTATCGCAAAATATTGAGAGAAGAAAATACATTCATCATATAGAGATGCGCGATAATTAACATGTTCGAGCGCTCTCCGATACGGAACTTCTACGGAAATATCATGAGAAAACATAAATATTATGAAACGTTATATTGCTGAAGTATCCGAATTTCATGTATATTATTTTATACGCTTGGATGGTGTCCAAGTTAACATATTAAAGCTGTAATGTCAGTAAATGTAATATATATATATATATATAGTAATAATAACAACATTTAGTAAAATATATATATATATATATATAAAAAAATAGTAAGAAATATTATTTTTTGGCAAGTAATAATTAATTATGAAAAATTGTAATATAATATGAAACAAAGGACATCTGAAAAACTAAAATTGATCGCGCCGACTAAGAAATAAGCAACCAAAGTAATGTCATCAACATTTAACGTCTTGTGGTGGCAACAACAAATTAGAAAGTTTTAATTAAAAAGCACACGCTTTGTTAATGTTTCGTTCATTAACTTTTTTTATTAAATTCAATTAAAATAAAGATAGCAATTCGTTGGTTTAAAGTGAAGTAAATAATTTAAATGCTTGGTCAGTATAATTACCTAAATTCATATAAGAGTGCCTTCCTACAGATTAAAAACATCCTATATGTATCAATCATTGAAATGAAAATTTGACCAATTTCGTTTATGGCAGCCATTTGTATGGCATATTGCAGTCGAGGATCAATCACATCAAATATTTCTATAGGCCACGCGCAAGCTTATTGCTATCATTTTTTAAAGTTCAAGAACGAAATAAAAATTTTAGGTCTAACCGTTCAGGGCAAGTAATATATAATTAATACTTTATTGAGAAATATATTTACTTCACGGTGTTTTTGGAAAGTTAAGAAAGGCATAGAAAAAATGTAACATATGTGTATATATTTATATATACATGTGTTCAAGCTTTATCCTGTACATAGCAGGGTAGGCAGATGGAACCCCAGAAACCATGGGAACCTAGTGTTAAGACACATCGTTCCCTGCTTTCTGACTTTTGGAGGCATTGGGTATTGAGTGGCGGAACTCAAAGCCTCGCTTTGGCCAAGTTGCCAGAGTAAAAAAATGGTAAGAAACCATCTTCTTCGAATGGGAATCGAACCCACAATCCTCTGCGTTAACATGAATACTCTACGCCACGAAAATCTTCTGAGTCATAAATTTATGCTAGGAACATATTAAAAAAGTTAAAATATTCAATTGATATTATAAAAATTCGATTCTTTCGATTTACTTTACATTTTGTTGTGATCTTTAACATAACAATGGCCTATTATAAATGATTTATGATCCAGCTTTCAATGTCGTATAAATAAAGCATATCGTCGTTATAATAATAAAACATAACTTATTCATTCACTTAAATTCGTACATTTTTATATATAATACGTGGTATATAAACCAAATTTTAAAATACAATTAATAAGATGCCTTTCTCGTGTATACATGATAAGGAATCTTTATAAAGTTAACTATATTGATGGTAATATTTTTGATTACGATTATTATATATTATTTATCAATCTAATAAGCTCTAGCAACTCTACACACAATAGACACTGCACTTTCATCACAAAAAACTAAAAAATAATATTAATTACCATAATAAGAACATTTTTAAAGCTGTACAAAGTCAAATAAATGTCAGATCATAAAAATTCCTATACGTCCATCGCATCTCAACATATCTCGACGTATCTACAAAATCGTAATTTGTTTACGCGGGGCGGGGGCGCGCTCGCTCGCTCAGTCACGTGCGACGTTCCGGACTCGCCACGCGCTTTAAACGGGCCGTCACTTCCCGCGCGATTCACTTCGAATTATTTCAAATTTCGAACGTGTGTGCTGTGTTTGTTTTTTTCTTAATCTGTGACTGGATTTTCGGACAGCTTCTTTTTAATTTGAGGTTTGTTATTTAACTTTTTTTTAAATGATAAAATTATGATTCGGTATATTATGTATATCAAATAAAAAAGTATTATATGTACTAGAAACTTAATATTTGTTTTAAAAAATATTCTTTAACTTAAAATTAGGCACATTTATTAAAAACAATATTAGAAAGGTCAATAAACTTTAGGGCACGCGACTAAGACGGTAAATGTAGAGCGTTACCGTCCAATCTGATGGATAAGTGATGTTTGTCCATTTTTTACTCTTTAAATATTTAATTCATTTGCACTATAATCATCATTTAAATTAATGGTAAAAAAAAACACATATTTTTTGCAAACCGATTGCTAAGTTAGATTTACTACATCCGTATCTTCAAAGCTAAAGCTAATTATAGCTATAGTTATAGCTATTAAACTATATTTTCTAAGTTTCAACTGTAGTATGTTTTTTTAATTATGATGTTTTTCAAAAAATCCCGATCATTTGTATCATATAACAATATAAACAATTGTTAGAGCAAAAATTTTTTTTATTTAGTAAGTTATTAATAAAATTTATTAACGAAAGCTCCAAAGGGAAATAAATTATCTTAAGCTACAATAAAGATTATTTATCTTAAGCTAGAATAAGATATATGTACAAATATTTATTTTGTTATAAATGAATTCTAATCGATTAATTGTAAGCATACTTCTTATTGTAGTAATTGCTTTCAGAAGATATTTTATTTTATCATTTAAGAAATTATTTTAAATGATATACAACTTTTAACTAATACCTAAACTTATTCTTAATCTAGCAAATAAAAATATTTTAAACGATTTGTAACCAGGATGTAAGTTTTTAAGCTATTAGTTCTCACATCCTCTAATGAATAGATAAGATATTATAATATTGTGGGTCCAAACAGTTATCATGAGAGTGTTGATTTTATTAAATAAACAACAAATGAAATGGTCACAGGCCGTATTGATTTAAATTAATAAACATATTTATATAAAAAATGTTACATCTGTTTTAAAATTATAATAATTATAAATAAAAATATATGTAATTATATTTCAGTGTAAGTATCCTATCATATTTTTTATCTACATCAAAGCAATGATTCTATTTTTAAACACGTTTTAGATCACGTGTGGCAACGCATTAATATATTTACAACCATCTGGTTATTAAGACGTATTATTTGTTGTTTAAAATATAAGAAATAATAAAATTATAATTAAACTTAATTTGTAAAAAAAAAATAAATTATAATTACATATGTCAAGGTCTTTAAGTAATTTCTTAATATTTTTACTAAAACTTTAAGAAATATGTAAGTATATTTTTATTATAATATTCTAATCGTAAAATATAACTACTTCTCTTCACTTCTCAAATAACTAATTTTGGCAATGACGAAGCGTGACATGTCAATTGACGCCTACACTGTACGCATACCGTGGCGTGGCGAAAAATGTAGGTCATTCTGGCGTCGATCCATTGAGAGCCGATAGCACTTTGATAGTGGTGTAAATAAAAACACGTGGTTTTCACGCACGCTCAATTTGTAGAACTATCGAACTGTTAACATTCCGATGCTAAATAAATGTTAAACCTTCAAATATTTTTTACATTTTGTTAATTACATACATATATTTAGTAGAATATCTGGTTTAAAACACACAAATAATGTTTTGTATTTTCTGTCAATTTGTATTAAAACTAGTATGGAGAGTATTGATGGATCTAACGTTGGCTTGGCTTTAACACTTCAAACTACTACAATATTAGACTAAAGTTGATACGCATTATTAAATAAATTTAGGTACGTCGCACTACTTTAAAAACGTAATTGATAAAAGATTATATAATTTTTAATTGCTTCCATTTGTAAAAGTCGCTGTACTTTATTATAATCAACACATTCAATCCAAAGCATCCTGTATACCAATGAAAAACACGTAAAGCGACGGGAATTATCACTTGAACTTGGCCATAAATAAGGGCGACCCTGAAATTACAGTAAAAACCTCCCTCGGCATCCACGTACTGTGACACAACATACGGTACAGGGACGGACATAGGGTTTTAATAAGCGTATTTTAAAGCAGACGGCCGCGGGAGGGCAAAAAAGTGAAAATCAATAATGGACACTGGCAGACGAGATAATTGGAATACCGTGAAAGCTGTACATTTTTACTTTTGCACGTCCGCAGTGACGTGTACATTTGTTTACAATTTTTGATTCGTATTCGCAGAGTAATATCGGTTTAATTAAAAACGTTCCGTTAATTAAAAATGTCCAATATGTGATGGCGACGTGTTGTAACACAACTGTAGAGACATTTTGTTTTTATATGTATAGAAATATAAATTTCTTTATAAAAGTTCAAATTGAAGTTATATGCTAAGTAGAAATATCAATTAAGTCTAACCCAAAGTAGATTTGAAAGACTTTTAGAGACTAGTTCTAGTATTAGAATCATTTTTACTATTTCTATAATATTATTGAACGGCATATTTATAAAAATTTGAAATAAATATCTGAAAAACTGTTTGAAAAGTGAATTATTTTAAAAACTACTTCATATAGAAAATTTTTAATATACACATTTTGTAACTGCTAACTCTACTATAATATTATAATGTATATAATATTATGAAAAAGTAATTTAAAACGATGCAAGAAGGTAATATAAAACATGTAGGTACTAGTGGTCCTTTAACATAAATAGGTTTCTATACAAAATTTCGATCTCTACAATTGAATTTCCATTACATAACAAACGTACGGGAATGTGAACAAAAAACGTAATTTTGTAGTCATCCATTACACGTGGGGCTTTTACGGCGAGTGTAAATTTTAATTCTGCGCGTAGCGAGCGCCGTAATTGAGTTTACGACTCATATCAGGTACAATTAGCCTGTGTCATGCTTTTCAAGGCACATTCTAAATATTAAAAATTCTATATTTTAGTTTCTTTTTTTATTCATACTGCTTACATTGATTTTTATTAAAAAAAATTATATGTAAAGTGAAAAATAATTTATTATATAAAATTTAACTCACTTAAACATATATAGTGAGTGTACATGCATTTGTAACTTTCTCTTAAGCTTTCTACTCAAAAATGAAACGATATTAGCATTATTGAGAAACAATAGGACAAAGAAACTTTCTTGAACGGTCTTAATTCATATATGACAATTATGTTATGCATTTAAAACGTTTTAAAAAATAATAAAATATAGCCTATGCTGCTTAAAATATATATTATGGGTTCAAAAAACGAATTATGAATTGACTGCTAAAGCTCGCTTTACTAGAGCTTTTAAAATTAGGATAGTAACAAAAAGCTTTATGAATAAATGGCTTAAAAAATTGTAGTTGGACTGTGCACTTGTTGATTTAAGTGTGAATTATTTCAAGAGGTTCTTACATCAGAGTTATGAGATGGCGCTAGACGGCGCGCCGCCGCTGTCACCTTCTGATCTCGCTATTACAACGATAACGTTTGTAGGGAATTTACTATATAAATGCTTTTTATTTGTTTATTATAATTGTGTTTACATTAATTTAAAATATTATGTAATTAATATAAATGACCAATGTATGATGTGAAAATAGGCAATTTTTCTTAAACATCCCTTTTTTAATGTTTATAGAATGTTAGTACCAGTATATATGTATAAAAGATATAGTAAATTTAAGCAACAGAATGATTTAGCGTAGTGTAAAAATAAATTCTTAAACTTACCACTATTTTGAGCATTCTCGTCTAGGAACGTGACGTGCGTTGCGGTAGGTTAGTACAATCGTTTTACAAAGCATTAAAACATCGAGCTTACGTATTGTTGTAATATTAAAACTGATACTTATGTATATTATTATTGTCATAACATAGTATAGTATTGCAATAATATGGACATATGTGATGGTCTCCTTTAAATGTTGAAATAATTTTTAAATAAATATTTAAAGATAAATCTAGTCTTGATTATTTAATTGTATTGCTTAATAAAAAATTAAAAATAAAACTGTATACGATGCTTAAAATAGCAATATGTATTTTTCAGTACAATATTTATAATAGTCAAAAGCTAAGACGAAAGTTCACAAATTAAAAGGCTAACGAATTATAAACTTTAAAACTTTACTAACAGTACATTCATCAATAGCCCTTAGTGAACTCCAAATAGCTAGAACGTTGAACTTAACTCAGGTGTAAGGTTATTGAACTTACAATAAAATGTAAGCGTTGTTTACAAACAAACCTAAGCGTTTCATTCAGTGGCTGATCGCGAGCCCTTGGGATTGCTGGGATCCCGATGAATCCCGCCCTTGAACTTGTGCGTGACGATCCCGGTACGTTTACCTCCAGCACACCCGTCATTCACAAGGGACCGGGATCCAAACTGGGATGAATATTGTAATGCAAATGGCGATTTCTCCAATATTTTTGCTATTCGTTCAAGTTTTGCTTTAACGTTAAAACATTTAAATGTGTTAATAATGTATCTATGTATTATAAAGAAACAAAAGTTATAATATTAGAAGTACATAAACCATTTATCGCACTCGCCTAAAGATTTCTTCATTAATTTTATGGCAAAGCAATGCCGTGAAAGAGATCGTTAAAACTTGCAATTTTACGCTCTAAGAGAAGTTAATATAATGTTTTACATAAAGCTATTAAACCGTAACACCCTGAAGTCGCTACAATTTAGCTATAAAAGGAACCAAAGAAAAAAAGACAATCTATAATAATTTAATATTTTGTAAATGTTGAAGTGATCTGCGAGAACTTGTGCGAATTAAATAAATTAGACTATTTATTCCTCGGAATGATCAAATTAGCATATCTGTAACATTTTTAAATAACAATTCTTTTTTATATTAACATTTTTATGACACAGATAAAATATTAAATATTTTACATACTAACTCATTTTAATTACGAAACGTTACAAAATAAACAGTTTGTTAAACACAAGGTACAATACAAGTGTTTACACGACAGTCAATTAGAATGATTTAGCGCCTCTTAGCGAAGTGTTGTGTAATCATTAACCATTATAATACATGTAACGGTGAAGTAAAACCTTGAAGAGATTTTTCTAAGTATTTTTCGGTAGATATTTCAAATTTGTTATTTTGTGCTTTTTTTTCTAAAAGAAACGTATGTGTGAACTCGTGGAACTTGTAGAAGCATTTACTCTGCGATCTCGAGTAGATATCGATTATATTATTTTTATATACAGTATTACATAAAATAATATGTACCTAGTAAATTATAGGTTTTTATTTTTCCGTATGTTGCTACAATAGTATATGTATAGATAGTATGTGTGAATAAACAGTTTTGTTTAATAATATAAGAGTCACATATAGTATTTAATAGTAGTACCAAATTTATAATTTCAGAATATATATAAATTACATGATTGAAAAAAGATAAAAAACACATCTTTGCTTCAACAAAAAACACGAAATCAAATTTCATTCCGATTCACGTTTGTTTAATCGATAAAAACTAACACACCTGTTCGATTTAGCTCTAGTTCAGCACTTGTTTGAACTGCGATAGTTCACGCAGATCGTGATGATAAAATGAAACTACTATTTATTATCTGTATATATAGCTGCCGGCTGCATAGCTTGCTAAACTTTTCTATTAAACAATATGTGTATGATTTGGTTCTATTAATTCATATAAAAATCATTTACACAAACGATTATACACACACACAGCTTCACACTTTATCCTGCTCTTAGCAGGATAGGCTAAGGAAACCGCTAGTGTTAAGATACTCCGTTCCCCGATGATGTTCCCCGTGAAAATGGAAATGAAAATATCCATCGTCCCCAAGTGGAAGTCGAACCCACAAACCGTTACAGGCGGACGTTGCACGTTGCTATGACGGTGCTGAGGCGATTACATTTTTCTTAAAAAGTTATTTTTCTATTTGAGTGTATATTGTCGTAAAAACTTGAATTACCTATCATCTATCCCAGCTACCTACATAAATAATGACCGAGACATCGATATCCAAGATGAACTTATACAGCAATGTCTGGCTGACGTATTCGCTTACTCTACAAATAAGGTAGAGTAAACAAACCTGACCTAAGTCCTAACGATGATTATCAATTATCTTTGCTTTCTTTGACACTCCAAAAAATTTCAGAATTTTTGATATAATATCATAGAAGCTTCTTACCACGAAACCTTTTATAGCTAAATCATTCTTTGTATAGTATATAATATAAATATATCAATATTGTTTGATAAAGTATATTTCAATTTTAAATTTTCTATTATTCTGCAGGGTATACCAAATCAATTCATTGTTATTGACATATCGCTCAAGCTTACACTAGCTTAAGAATTAAAATGTAACAGTAAATTCATTATTAAATATACATATAAGAACAAATTTAGTAATCACTCTTTTAGGGGTATTTATTTTCATATAAGAATTATATGTTTATAAGCATTTATTTACATGATTGTTACAAAATTTGAATTATTAAAGCAAAATATAAAGCTGTCCAGTCTTCGTCATTTTTGTCGATCATCTCCCAACCCGCATTTGATCGTTTCCTCTTTATGGTATTCGATGGTATTTTAAGACATATAGATTATGACGTAGTAATAAACTATGAGATATTGTATTTCTGTACACTAATATGATTCTAATTGTTTACAGGTCTTACAAGATATCAAGGTAAATATTTTAGATAAAAGACTATTTTCTCTTCTTAGCTGTCTCTATTTATTTATTATAGTTGCAGCTTTTATTTTATGTTGCATTTTACAAGCCTTTCGGTGCATTTCTAATTTTCACATTATGTTGCAATTAGTAACTTTTTTTTGCCTTAAATAGCAAAGCTTTTACCTAATTTGCAAATACTTAAGTCTTACATTTCCAAAATATTCTTAAAAATATTTATTCATTATATTTAAAAGATATTGAGTGTAATGGACATTTTGAAATACAGTCTAGTATTTTACATGCCTATATAAAATAACTAAGACATATCACATCCGCGAAGGTTCGATACGACTGGTGGGAGTGGGGGGGCGGTCGATGTGTCGACGACCCCGGCCTGGAACCACCCTCCACCCGCCACTTATTTATTTATTATTTCGTATATATTGACGGAGGGGAGATGAAATTAGGTGTATCTAATATTTTGTAAAACAAAATGAATAAAATGCAATCTCTCAGTATTTAGGAGCTAGTGGTCTGAAACTGTTTGAAATTAAATATCATCTTATACAACAAATAAGATAATATTGTTAACAAAATAGACTACACTTTGTTCACTTCTTTTGACTCTCAGGAAGCTGTCGTCATATGGAAAATAAATACAGAAATTTAAGTTTTGGATCTAGTTTGTAGATTCGATATTTTTTGTTAACAAAATGTAGGTCTTAGTTAGCTTTTATTAAAGAGACTTTAATAAATATCTGACACTGAAACCAAGGACGACATTGTACCTTAAACAGCTAAAGATTGTAAAGGCAAGATTACGCAACGTTAAACATTTAATTAACTTTGTTGGAAGAAAACTTCACGGATGCGTTAATCTATTAATTAATCAGTCTGCTGCAACTAACGTAATAAACGAAAGAGTTGCTGATAAAGAAATATTATTCGAGGTTCCACACGCGCGAACGGCTCGGAAATATCCTAACTGTACGTAAAAACTCCAGAAACATATTCTGAATTCCATAATTCTTGCCCATAGAGTTCAATTTAGTTTTTTGACACATCCTCCGTCCTTTTTGTTTCCATGCATGCGTCCCGCTCTTACAACAATCGTTCTATTTACAAAACATTTTAAGCGAGGTTGCCATTCTGTGCTGCGCCCGCGCCGGTGACGTCACACGTGCCGTCCCGCTCTTCCACGCGTTTTGCTTCCCGGTTACTCACTACTATGCAGTGTAGTCGAGGTTGACAGGAAAAATGTACTATTATTATGTAGTAAAGAAACTTTCCTATGTATTATTTTAAAACTACTATATTTTTATTATACACTACAATTTAAAAAAAAACTTTTCAGTAAACATATATAGTTCAAATAATATCGTTAAAATAACAAAAACGTAATATTATAACAGTTAAGCAGTAAAATAAGCCAAAAGGCTTAGGTTAATTTAAAGTGGAAACCGCAACACAAAACCAAACTGTATCTTATAGTTTCCAACTCCATCTCAACTTGCTTGTATAGGTTTCAGTGTTTCACAGTCTTTCATGTGACTTGTTCTATTGTTCAATAACTGGTGAACGACGCTCGAGGCGCACCTTGTGTAGAATTTATAGTTTACATGTGAACCTACGGAATTTGCGCCTTCTACATATGCAAAGGTTATGAGTAAAGCTTTGATTACTACTATTATTCTTAATACCTATATTAGATAAGTTATATATAATGGCATTTGACATAAATTAAACAGAAAGAACATAATGTAAAACACTTCGTTCTCTGTTTTTTGCCTTAATTTTTGGCATCATATGCTTGCGGATTGAATCTAAAACTATCTCATCTATAATGATTACATTATACTTATGAATATGTATGTTCTTTAAAATTTTAAGCTTTTAGTTTGAATAAAAATAATGTAACAGCTTTATTACGGTATTCATAACTACAAGCACGTCTCTGTTTTTGTGGCGATAAAATACTTATTTTCAATCAATAATTTAAGATAGACTTTTAAATATCTTAGGAATTTATCTAAAAAGTATAAGTAAGCTGATAAAAAAATGCAACTTAAAACATATCCACTCCATAATTCGATATTATCGATCAAGTCTGTCAAATAACATAGATGTTTTGATAAGAAGAGCGGATGTTTGGAATAACCGCGAATTATTACCGTTCACAATGCAATAATATTTATTAAACATTATCATTATTTATATAACAATCGGGGAATCGTTATCGAATAACATTTGGGTACATCACTAATAACATAACAAAATAATAGCTTTTACTATGAAGACAATGAAACATGAAGTAATCGTTGTCAAAATATTTTATATATACAATCTGTGTAGCATGTACATATATAAGCTCTTATGTTAGTAGTTTATGGATTAAAAACTAACGCATGTATATGAGCACAATTTTTTTTTTTCCCAATCTACTTGTTAAAGTAAATGACTTTTCACTCTCTCATCACAAATATACTATACTAATTTAATTTTTAATTATTCAAATAAAATTAAGGTAATCGCGGTACAACGAGAATAGTCTGGATAAACAATAAGTCTGTAGAGTACTACTTGGAAGTATGAATTATTTTTATTTACACACCTCTGGTAGAGACAATGCGGCGTAAATAGTTCTGAAAATTAGGGTACGGGCAAAAAGTGAAATATAGAGTGTCTTAACACTAGGTCAATTAACCACGTAATGTATTCTATAGACTCTCCGCAGTCAGATATTAAGCAATGTTTTGAAGTCAAACTACAAGCGGAGAACTAGTCCTTGACATTATGAATGTTTGGATTATATGTGACGGTTGCTACGTAATTTAATCACTTTTTATTTTATAATGTGAAACATCGATCTATTCAAAGTTTCGCCGCCTGACATAAAACATTTTTAGTAATAAAAAAAGTTTTACTTACGACTACGAGGAAGTTTTTAGATATAAATAAATATATAGTACTTATTATTTTTTTTGCTATACATACAAATAAAATATAAAAGTATATTTATATGTGTATATGTATATCAATATAATTCTTGCGGAAGTAATCAATTCAAGAACATAATAGGCCCAATAAGGAAGGTTAGGAGTCACTCGCGACAGCACGTCTAGCCTTCGAGTTATTTAAATTATATCGATCTATACTCAGATTAATTTTAAATATTTTAGAATCACGTCCTCATATAAACAAATTATATATATTTTATTGAATTTGTCAAAGAAATATTACATTGTTAGGTTGGCTGGTAGAAATATAAAAAAAATGAACAAGTACTTGTCGGTCTGTGGGACTCACGCACCGAGGATTCTGTACTAATATCACGATTATAGATCAACAGATAGCAAGAGCTTCATACCTTATAAAAGATAATAATTTAGAGTTTGCGAATGTATGCGCTTTTACTCATTTCAAACAAAATGTAAACTGTTTACGTTATATAGATTTTAGTTGTTTTTTTCTGTGACATGAATAAGTAAATAAAAAAATCCCATTTTTCCTTTGTTTGTGCTTTAAGTTCAGACTTCTTGCCAAATTTTATAATTCCGGGTCAACGCGAAGTACTGTGTAGATTTTAATTTCCTTGTAGGCGTCATAATATGTAGCATAATCGGAGCGTAAATGGCCTTATTTTTTATTTAGTTAAATACGTTTGCATTTTTTTTTAGTGTACTCTCAAAATGATTGCATATTTGTATATAAAATATTACTTTCAGCGTGATTCATACAAGCAATAAACCTAAAAAAAACCTAATAAACAGACAGACAGGCATCAACATTTTTTATCAATATTTACTTAATATTTCTGATAGCTCGTTATCGAATTCAAATTTTGATCATTGCTTATTCAATTTTTCATATAAATGAGTCAATAGTATTAATATGTACAGAATAAATTATTAAGCAACTAGGAACGAAGTGTCTTCACACTAAATTCGTTCGATTAGATCGTGAAATAAAAAAAATTACACTGCTATTCATATTATACTATAAGAGATAACGGTCTGGTAAAACATTAATTATTTTTCTCTCAAATCAAATGCATTCTAAACGTTTAAAGATGGTAAATCAGTTAATTATCAACAAAATGTAGTAGGTTCAATTATAATAATATTAGGGCATTTTTTTAAATAGCGAGACATAGCAATCAAATATAATAAAATCGTATCATAATATAATTATGGGAGGTCCACTTTGAGTCTACAGAACCATTACAATTTTAAAGCAAGCATAATAAATGAGTGCACTTAAGTAGGACGTATATTTATGAATATCATTTGTCACGCACGTCAAGAATTGATCGTAATCTATCATCTATTATTATGTAGATACTTCTTAGTACAGCGATTTGGCCTCTTTCTGATTCATCTAAAGAACTTTTTAATAAACACCATAGAAAGGTTGTCGAAAAACTCAGTGTACCTAACATCCATCTCTCTCATTCATTCCTCATCAGATAGAGACAGCGTGACATAAAAGATAGTCTATCTTGACAATAGCTATGGAAATTTTCATATGTATTTTCCCTAGCATTTTCACACTGAACTCCCTAGCATTTTAAAGTAGAGAAACTATACTTAGTTTTAAATGTTTGTAAATGTAGAATATACAAAGTAAGCATAAGCTTATTTATATTTTTTTTTACTTAGATTTTAATTTAAAACTATTATGGTTAATACAGTAAGGAGTATTATCAAGACCAAGTGATATCTTTTCGTATTATTAGGTTATCTCAGCCTAACCGTGCCTAGAAACACTCCCGCCGTGGGCAGGAATAAATATCGGCCAACGTGGTGTAACACGTGTTCTAACCGCGCACTTCAAAATCACGTACAAACTTCAATGTTAACTAATTTTAAACTTTACCCCCTTTGTAATAAAGTTAAAAATTATATACAACCATTTGCTATAAGTACGTAATGTAGGTTACATTTTATCATAGCTATTGGTGATAAGTCACTTTCAGGGCTTCTAAGAATAATACACAACTTTTGAAGCGTGAAAATGTTTGTGATGGCTGTATTATAATAAATATATATTCAGTATTTTTTTATTTATATTTTTTCTTTAAGGGTTTTAGTTAAGATATATATACATACTTACTCACGTGTGTATGACAGACTGTGATATATTTAAAAACATTAATTTACTTTAGTATAAAATAATAGATAAAAGAAACTAGATATTTAAATTGAAATTAAATTATGGATATTTTTGGCTATTTTGTAAAAACGTGACATATGTATATATATATATATATATATATATATATATATATATATATATATATATATATATATATATATATATATATATATATATATATATATATATATATATATATATATATATATATATATATATATATATATATATATATATATATACAACAAAAATTCTGTTATTACAACCAAGTTTTAGCAAACAAAAGAAGTTAATATATGTATGCTATAGATTATAAATAATATGATCGCACGTAAAACAATAAATAACGGCACACATGCCGACATTTTGTTAAACGTAACAGAGTCTTGATTTATCGAATAAGTACGTTGGTAGTACCTTCATACAGTGTAATGCTAAAAATAATGGCGAAACAATTTTAATATTAAATACCTAATACTATTTTTATCAAGACAAGTGAGAATCCTAGTGCAAACGCTTTATTATTATTTTTGTAACAGCTTACAAAATAATGAAAAAAGTTTTATAGTTCTCAATATTGTTGTTGAGATCAATCTTCAAATAACTCATAAAACAGTTTTGTGCTTATGTATAAACAAAAATTATGCCGAATTCCCAGTATGTAACACACACTTTAATCATTAATATTTTACATGAAAAAATATACTTAAAACGAACAAAAACGTTGAAATCGGTGTTGCCCATTTAAAAACATTCACCATATAGCTGAATAATATTTTTGTAATGAGCCTCGTTTATTGCCCGCAGCGCACTTTGTCTAAAGTATTGCTTTTCTCTGCCGCTGTATTTACATATATTTGCCATTCCGAGCTTTTTAAAAGCCTGTTTTATCAGATATCGTGCGGTCAGATTAGCATTTTCCTCAAACCATATGTATTTAAAACTTTGTATCGGCATACAAAATAAACCGTCTATTTCTCTTTACACTTCCGTCCAGCTAAACCTATAATATTCAACATATTGAATAGTTGTATAAAGCAAAGAAGCTGGTATTACGAATCGATTATATATCGATATATGAAACTAAGAAACTTTAATATATCGATTAAAGCACATATTTTCAAACATTTAATCATTGAATAACACTTTGGTATGTGTGTATTCATTTTGGTGTATAACCGTCTTCGTTTACTTAATAAATATTTGTGTACTCATAAGATATGATAACGTTGTTTGATGTAGATCCACAAAATATTGGAAGGTTTTTCGAATGCATATAAATATAAAATAAATAAAAGTTTTATATAATATGATTATAATTTAATTTCTTATATTTAATGATAATTAATTTTTTCGTTCAGTTACTTTAACTTTGATATCCACTACATACAGAAACAAACTGTAAGCAAATGTGCATATGAAGTGCATATTAATTGAGAATTGTCGTAGTGGAGATGCGTAGCGTCTGCCTGTGAGCGCGACGGGTTCGATACCCATTCGGGGACGATGTATTTGCCCATTTCTATTTTCTTTGTTCTGGCAACTAGGCAAAATGTTGCGTTAAGTTCCGACTCTTAAATCTCAATGCCTCGAAAAAGACGGATACATGGGACATAGAGTCTTTAACACTAGGTCTCTTTGGTTCCTCTGCCTACCCTGCCATGTGTGAAGCTAATATAAAGTCAATTTGTATAAAATATTTTATAGTTTTAATAAGCTCGTTGTTTTTGCCGTATACAATATAAAAAGTGATTTTTCTTTCTAAATTTATCGCAACCTATTTCCTCGTCCATGGTGATTAATAAGTTTTTAGGACGGAAACCATCGCTCTGATAACACTATCTAACGAGGCCGCGGGTGTGCCTCCACATCTCTTTCACTTTAATTGATTATAAAAATAAACTTACAACTTACTTTTGAGTTTAACGTTAAAATAAAAAATATAATAAAAATATTTTTTCGGAATGATACAAATTCCATACCAACTATATTTCATATTACCAGTCCCATTTCCATATTTGATTACTTTTACCTGTGATTACCTGTGATTACCTGTGTGTGTTTCTTTAAAATGAAAGTGTCAAAGTAAAGTGATGCTATTATATTTTTTTATCAAATTATGTACAGTTTTGACATTTTTTATTTAAAATCAACAAAATTGAATACGAAAATTTTAAACAAAACTAAAACTGAAAGAACGGAGTGTCTTAACACTACCCTGCTATGGGCAAAATGTAGAATAATACTATTCTCATATTTTTGTTATATTACATTTTCCTTGCGAATAAATAATTTTCTGTGGGACGCATTGTTTAGGCAGTAACAAAAGTAAATTCGTGTAATAAATCTTTATGATATACACCGACCACATATCATATTCTAAAAGCAAACAATCGCCCGCGTAAATTAATTCGAAAGTCACACAAAATTATTAATTTACGCGTTTTGATCTCGCGCCAAGAAGATCAAACGCTCGTATGACCTTCGGTTCAAACGATTTACAATACACCTGCTCTGCTATAGGAATATAAAAATTGCATTAAAAGCTTGGAATACGACTAACTTTGATGTTGATTTTGATAATTTACGTTAGTCAAATAATCTTCTACGTTAATGTATATTAAAATGGATTTTGGATTATAAAAACAAGCTTTTTTAAAAGCTATATTCGATAAAATTCATTGGGATTCTTTCAACACAACATATGCATTCGTTTAGATACATACATAACACTTATTTTGTTATTTCGTGTAAGAAAAGGAATCATCTTAAGCAACGACAGTTTCATTACTCGATTTATCATAACAGTTATAAAGGCAATTAAAATGAGAGCTAAAGGCGCTTACACAAAGTTACACAAAGCGGTTTACAGCGAGTTGTGGGCCAACAATGAGCTTTTGTTTGTTAGTAATGGACGGCCTTTGTCGCAGGCCTAAATTTTGACTTATTGTTCGCGGTATGCATACACCTTTATAATTAAATTTATATTTACATTTTATATTCTTAATATTCTATATGATTTTCATAAAAAATTAGAAATATGTTCAATAAAATGTAATCACTATTTTCATTGTATGTTAAATTTGAATGTCTTTTGTCTTATCTTCTCTACTATTATGTCTGAAAAATTATTATCACTCACTCGTCACTTATAATTTTTAGATATTATTCAGGTATTTTTCATATATAACATTATTTTATTTAATGTATATATTTTTTAACATACTGTAATGATGTGAGATCATATTTATTTGTATACATACAAACAAATTTAAAACACAAAAACGTTGGTAATCCTTAGGTTAACAAAATATTCTTTATACAATAAGTACAATTTATCCCACAACTCCAGGTAGATTTTCTAATATTATTTTCTATATAAAATCATAAAAAACACAACAATACAAAAATATAGAAGAAATTCAATACAAATCAACATTTATTAATCCTAGAGATAAAGATTTAAGTGAGTTAACTCAGTGTTGCGGCAAATATTGAATCCCCAGCTGCTTTTAAGTTTGTTGTTTAATGAACCGATATAAGTTTTAACTTATTGAATTCTATTATTACACTTTTTATGTAGAATAACAATTTTATTCTTAGAAAGTTTTTTATTTATGCAAGCTTCCATTTAAGCCTTAAACGATGTAAAATATTTAATTTGTTATGATGCTTTTCATGAAAGCTCTTCTAGATTGTATATATTCGGTAAGAAAGCTCTCTACTAAGAAAACTTTACCTTTTAATCCTAAAGTCAAGAAATTAGAACTAATGACCAAAGTTTAGTGTTAACAACAAACTAGTTCTTGATCAAAGTCTTTGGTCTCTTTACAAATGAGCCGAACTTTTTATGCGATTTTGATAGAGAAGTTTGTGATATTAATTAAATTACAATGATTTAATTCCAAATAAAAATAATTGATTTATCTTTTTATTGTAGTATTGTAGCTTTACTATCGTTTCACCTAAAGTCAGAAGAAATTCTGCGGGAATTGACACAGTGTTTTGTTGTCCAAGTCGTCCCAACTTGCTTCGTCGTTACAAACAAATACTATAAAATATCTGAATAAATACAAGAAAAAGCTTCGCTCATATATAACGTATTAAAGTTGTAAGTCCAACGATCCGTATCAAAGTTAATCGTCCCACGGTGAATGAACATTGTACCTAATATTATTTCAATCGCGGCATTGTTCGCGCCGCGCCGCGTGTGTAATAATGTATACGTTTAAATATAATTTCGCTTGTTTTTTATTTTGCAAAATTAAATTTGAATGGAATCCTATTAATTCAGACAATAGTATATAATATGATGACAGTTTTGTTTTTTTACAATTTTACCGTTCTTTGAAAAGTGTTGTTTCTTTATAAATAATTATAATATTTATTTATTGAATTAATTTAAGTATTGGCCTTTATCTGATAGACAGTATTAAGTACCAGCTTACTATCTGAAACTTTATCAGTGACCGGTGAAATTGGTGCTTAGAGATTTAATTTATAAAATATATATTTATAATATTCGTAACGTATTATCAAATATATTAGTTTTTCTTTTGTTTAGTGTGTTTATTAAATAATGTTCAAAATGTTAAAATTTACATTTAAAATATTTTAATTAAATTCTTAAAATCAACTACAATGAATATTCATAAGAGTGATTTATAACAATATATTAAAATAACCACTTTCGAAGTAATTTCATAAAGTAACTTATTGTTTTTAAAATGACCTAAACATGAATTCACTATAACTATTAAAATCTATATATTTAATATAAATATCGGGATAAAACAACGTACATTATCTATAATTATATACAAAATGATCTTCCTTTATTTTACACTGTTATTTGAAGAGTTCAAACAAGTTCCTAATGACGGCAAATTATCCTCATTACATCTGGTAATAGAATATAATGACATAGAACTAGTAATCATCAATTTTCTATTTCCAATTTGAAATAATTTCTGATCGTGCATCTCTCAGGACGCCGGTTGGATTAGAGACAATTAAATTTAAGTTTTTGTTTTCTCATAAGACTTCCGTGTTTTGCACTGTAAAGAAGTTAGATTTAGATCACTCCTGTGTTACTATTACAAACTAAATATAAACAGTGTTGCCATACCTTATGTTTATACGTATACATGTGCATATATTATTAATTTAATATTTATTACAAAAGTAAGATGTAATCTTATCATTTTCACGCACTTGCTTTAATGTATTTTTTCCCTATTTTTCACTTACATTAAAAAAAAATCCGTGAAAGCTATTGTCGCATAGTCCGACTATAAACAATTTAGTATTAATCGTGAGTTCGATCTTCTTCTGAAGAATTGATTTTTTTACATTACTATATTATTTGTCTATATTCCAGAGCTACCGTGGCCGAAAGCCGCTAGGTGGAACAGTGTCGGTTGGCCTCAGCCCCGGATTGCCTGCCGCCGCATCTCCTGGCCCTGCGGCGCCCGCCGCCCCTAGCCCTGCGCCCGCTACAGCTCCTGCTATGAAACAAGAACACCCTAGCCAACCCATGGTAAGCATAGCTGTTAAGCTTTCTACTGTAATATCTTAAATTATTCTAATGTGATCGAATAAAATCTAATTGGTGGTACGTTAGAAAGCTTAAGAAAACCTAGAGTAATTCTTTTTCATGTCGTATGTTATTAATATTTCATATAATATTAAAATAATTATATTTTATAAATTCAGCGACTAAACGATTAAAGTAATATAAAAGTTTAAAGTAATTACGCCAACTCAGCAATTATTGTCTACATCTACAGGTGTAGACGACGAAGCGACGTTAAATCGAATTCCTAACAAATAAAATATGCGAAGTCCCATCAAAGAAGTTACTTAATTTGTTTATCTTTACCCCATTATATCCTTCCACAGAACGAAACAGGTTTTCATAATTATAATCAACTCAAGTTTGTACTGCGTAATTGTGTTTGTTACTTTGGGAAATTAATTTTATTATTCGTGTAACCTGATTAAGTTAAGTTTTATATTAGAAATATTCTTATATCCGAATTAAAATTAGCAAGAACGAAAATAATATGGGAATATGGGATTTGAACCTATTAACTTTTTAATAAACAACACTGAAGTATTAGTTTAAGTGTTGTTTATCATTAATGACTATCCCTAGCGGGGTAGTCAGAGAGGACGAAACGCCAAACGCTGCGGTCTCCGCATACCTCTTTCGCCTCTTCCACTATCTTTAGCCTCTTCATACATGCTCTTCGGGGATTTCTATGGTATCTTTGATAGTATGTTTTCGAAAGTCAACTGAATCTCCCCTTACTTCTCTCACCACTCACTTTTGCTTTATATAGTTTTTACTATTCTTTCATCACTTATTCTTTCGATGTGCCCAAACCATCTGAGCACGTTCTCCTTCATTCCCACTTTGACATCCTCGCTGGTATCTTCCATCCTGTGTATCTCTTTAAATATAATTTCATTAAAACATCTTTCCACCACTCAACACGCAATGCCTCGAAAAAAGGCAGAAAGCGGGGACGGAGAAAGCAGGGACCATCTCCATCTCGGAACGGAGTGTCTTAACACTAGGTTCCACGGTTCCTGCAGTTCCCTCTGTCTACCCTGCCATGTGCGGGATAAAGCGTGAAGCTCTAAAAAATTATAAAATATTTACATGATTCGTGAAAATTGTATAAATCAACACAAACAATGTGTGACTTCCACGACAGCTTTAGGCACAGTCGCAACTTGCGTCCAATTTATGATCTCGATTGAAACTCCACGTTTTATATCGCACTTCAAAAACGAACGCAATCCAAACACTTGCGAATAAAACTTGTCCCATCGCAACTTGTTCGCTTCATATGTATAGGGTACTTTGTTAGAACTCTTTGATTTTCGGTCATAAACAATTGTTTTTTTTCAGTATATTCTGTATTTACTATAGCTTATTTATACATGAATGTAAAATAACACCTATGTATATGAACCACGTTAACAATTACGCTGGTTTTGTTCGGAACGTTGATTAATTAAATTTTCAACTTTGAACTGCTGCTGTCTTGGGAAAAGTAGGAAATTAAAATCTTCGTCAAAGTTCAACTGTTTCAAAGAGCTTTGTAATTTTATAACATATTTCTATCATACTTTAATTTTTTTAGAAACCTTATAGATACTTCTTACATAATATAAAAAGAAAAGATACATGCTTAAAAGAGAAAATTAAATACCTATTCATATAAAAACTGTTTTCAAAAATGAGAACAAAATTTTTCAAAGAATATTAAACTCTGCTTATGAAAACTTATGTTAAGTTCTTTTTGTTCATGAGAAAATATCTCGCTATAGGTCAACGACAGAATATAAATTAACCGCGTCATATTCCGAAGTTTTACATTTTTATCACATTTAAAAAATGAAAAAATCTTTTTAAGTAAATTATTTACGCACAATTATAATACATTAATTAAACAAAATAATACATCAATTAAACAAAATAATACATTTCAGTCTTTAAGTTTTATATCAAAACGCCTAAATATGTTTAAAAATATGACACGTATATATGTTGTCAGAAACCTTTATAACAGTGCCCTTGGTTTAAAATAAATTAATTACATTTATTCTTCATAAATACATGGTGTGTCGACCTTGACGCGTGATTGCGTTGGGCAGTTCATAGGTAATTAGGTAAACAACGCCCGAGGTCGCGCACCCTTGACCAACTTAAACTATTGTTCACAATACTAACAGCGATTACACATTTTGTTCTAATATTATTCCTAAAATAAGTATTAATAACTTTTTAAACTTGCAAGTACATGTATATATTAAAATTAATTGCTGCATAAAATATATTACGGTAAAAAATTTCAAATGTATGTAAATATTTTTATTTCAGGCCCCGATGCCGTTCTACGCGGGAGATCCAAACAGATTCCCCACAGCTTGGCAAACAGATTCTTCGCAAGGTATGTGGCAATGTTTACTATTCATTAAAATGTTATTAAAGTAAATTAAACTTCCCAGAGTTTTAATCCCAACGAAATAGAAAAAAATATATATTTTAACGAGGACGTGTGCTTTTCACAAAATTCATAATTAACGCTGACAGCGGATTAGCCGTCCAACACCGCCCTAATGAACGGTTTTAATTATAAAATTCTTGTAAGGCTAGATTATTTTCGTTTTTAAAATATTCAATATGTACCTAAAATATATTAATTATCACATGTTACAACATTCCAGGTTGGCAGAATCAGTTTATCCAACAACTTCCAACACAAACGGGTCAGACCACTTTAGATTACCAAGGCAACCACACTCCTTACGCAACTTCTCCCCATTACCAAGCCAATACTACATACACCGTCCAAAATGTTGCAACTACCTTTGATGTTGCAAACAATACATATTACCAAGCCGGAGTCCAAGCGGTCCCAGCTCAAAGACCGCCATCAAATCGAGGCGCTTATACACCAGTGCCATCTCCAAGAGCTCCTCTTTACACAACTGAGTATCAACAACAATACGCACAACAAGCTTCAACACCTGGGGCTGCTTCAGGGAATGACTCACGACCTGCATCTGCTGCCTCATACCAAAGTTCAGTTCCAACAACAGCGGCGCCAGTCTACACAGTGAGTCAACCAAGCTACGAGCGCACGGAATACACAACCGAACATTCTGAAGATTATAATAGCGGGGAGAATACAGTTGAAAGTAATGAGGGCGATAGGCAAGAGCAAAACGCCTCAAATGGCCAACATTCGGGAAACGCCGAGCCTGGATACCTGCAGGGGAGCAACGGTCCGCGAGCTTCACTAGATTGTAACGGGTATCCGGGCAACTATTCGGGCGGACAGTACACAGAAAATGGTCAAACGCAAAATCAAAATGATTGGCAGCAACGCCAGTGGCAACATAACCAAAGAATACAAAATCAACAGTTACAAAACCACCAGATGCAAAATCAACAACAATTACAGAACCAGCAACAAAATCAAAACCAGCAACAACTCCAAAACCAGCAACAAATACAAAATCAGCAACAAATTCAAAACCAACAACAGTTACAAAATCAGCAACAAATTCAAAACCAACAACAGTTACAAAATCAGCAACAAAACCAACAGCAACTTCAAAATCAGCAGTTACAAAATCAACAAATTCAAAACCAGCAACAATTACAACATCAGCAACAGTTGCATAACCAACAGCAGCTTCAAAATCACCAGCAAATGAGTCAATTACAAAGCCAACAGCAGCAACAAATGCAAAGTCAGCAACAACAAATGCAAAATCAACAGCAACAAATTCAAAATCAAATTCAGAATCATCAAAATCAACAACAAATGCAGAATCAACAGCTACAGAATCAGCAAATGCAACAACACAGACAAGAGGAGTCTGAACAGCAAATGTTTTCGCAATCTGACAGGGTTAACTTGAACTCTAGACTGAAAACAATGATATTAAATAAGCAAAGTCACATACGGGATGGCACAAACACTCCACCTGATAAAGGTGATCCGGGGGAGGGCCCACCACGTGTAGATGACAGAAAAGCAGGAATGACCGATGATAGAAATACTACCGGTCATTTTTTATCGTATAGCCACCATCTCCGAGATAATTACCGCATAGGCGAACAGGGTTATCCTGTCGCTGGTAATTATTCACACAGCACTCATGCTTATAGCGTGAGTGAGTTCGGAGGTGGTGGCCATCAAGTATGGGAGGGGGGGACAAATGTCTCGAAAGCTTATGATAAGCACAATGTTTCCAAGAACATTACAAAGACTCAAAAATTACCGCCTTATTCTGATATGAGAGGCACAATACGGAACGCATCATGGCATACCATATGAAGCTCATAAATATGCAGAAATGTACGGTAATGACAATAATTCGAGTTATAATCAGCAAAATGATAGCAAAGATTTTCAATCAAAGATGCTTATTGGACCAGTTTCTGATAGTAATCAACAGAATTCAAAACGAGTAGCAAGTGTACAAAAAGGAGCTTATGATAAGGAGCCCTATGATCCTAAATTAAGACATCCATCAGCTCCTTTAATACCCAAGCTAGAAATACTTGAAAATCATCAATATTTTAGAGATCCTATAAAATCAGAACCTCAAAGAGGTGTTAATCAAAATTTTTATGTAAAACCAAATGATTCTAATAACATAAACTATAAAGAATATCCAAACAGCGCTGCATCACGAAAATCTCAAATTCCAGCATTACCACCTATATCGACAATAAAACATGAACATTTTCCTCAAAAACCTCAAATCTATCAAAATTTTCAAAGTACTGACAAAAAAGAAACTATTGAAAATTATGCAACGATTCCTAGAATGCCGGAGAGCTTAGCTTTTCAAAAATATAACAGAAATTATGATCCTAGATATCATAAGGAATCGGATAGTCGAGAAAATTACGAGCGTAATACACCTGTAGATCCAAAGCCTTATTACATAGAACAAATCAAATCTGAACACTCGCCACCGGGTCATAAGATATATAAAAACTTAAATTATGGTCCACCTAGAAGTGAACCTTACATGTTTGCTGGCGAAGGAGGTCCAGTTTGCATAAGGAATGAAATGGGTTATGCTTGCTGTAGACAGGGCTCGACCAAAAAGCCTCCACCTGAACATTTAAGAGACGGTGCTTGCCCGGGGCTTCAAACTAAAGATGAAATTATTGAAGACGATCCAGATAATGCTGAAAAAAGCGATTCTAAATGCCAATCTAAGCCTGGTACTCCTGTACCAGATCCATATGTTAAAAATGTTAAAGAAAATCAATTTAATTATTCTAAAGAATATTTAGATAATTTGGAAAAGTTAAGAAACAATTCAAGAACAGAAGTACCTGACTGCAACTGTTTTCCTGCAGATAAAAATCCACCGGAACCTGGCAGTTACTATACTCATTTGGGTAATATCACATTTTCTTTTAATTTTTTTTAATCCATAATTAATTTCCTAAACTAAAATTTGCTGGTAGAACAAATCTACTGGAGCACTCGAGGTTTCATGTTCCAAGAATTTCATACTTTTATGTCATCGGTAAACGCAACCAGCACGCTGACGCAATTCTTGCTGTTATATATGCTGTTATATGTTCTTTTTATATAACTAATCTAGTCTTAGTTAGAAGTATTAATCTTCAAAACTAATTATACCCATATTTTCCCCCGTTTATGAATAAGACGTGCGTGATAATATTTTTTAAATAAAAATTACAGGAGCAGCAACATCATTAACCGAATTAAGAAAAGATTTTGAAGCACGAACAGGATTAACGGGGAAGGAGTTAAGGATAGAAAAAGTATGCTATACTGGAAAAGAGGGCAAAACTGCTCAAGGTTGCCCTATGGCTAAGTGGGTGAGTGTATGGATCGAAACAATTGATTTTTCATATTTCTTAATTGTAGTGCTTGTATGTATATAAAAATCGTAAACGAAAAGCTATATCATATTTTTGCCACCTTATTGTTTTATATATTAACTTTATTAAATTTGTATTTTTACAGGTTATACGCCGAGCGAATTATACTGAAAAAGTTTTAGTAGTTGTCAAATTTCGAAACGGTCATAAATGTCCAACGTCTTGGATAGTGGTGTGCCTCGTAGCTTGGGAGGGCATCCCGCAATCTGAAGCTGATTTAGATTACACTCTACTATCTCACAAGTTAAACAGATACGGACTCCCAACTACACGGCGATGTGCGACTAATGAAAACAGAACGTGTGCGTGCCAAGGTAAGTATTGTATCACAAACGAATCTTTTTTTATTTATTGTCTTAATCATGAAATAAGAGAAATTTCGTTGTGATAAATTGTTAATTTAAAAGTTATTTTTTATTTTTTATCTTTGAGCCTAGTTATTAGATGTATTAATAGTAATTGGAAAAATTATTGTTCAGGCCTGGACCCGGAAACATGTGGCGCTTCATACAGTTTCGGCTGCTCCTGGTCCATGTACTACAATGGATGCAAATACGCCCGTTCAAAAACAGTCCGGAAGTTCCGACTTTCGGTCAAAACTGAGGAGAGCGAAATTGAAGAACGCATGCATGTTCTGGCAACTCTACTAAGCCCCTTATATATGAACTTGGCTCCCAAATCATTTGACAATCAGTGTCAATTTGAAAAAGAAGCTTCAGATTGCCGATTAGGTTTCAAGCCAGGACGTCCATTTTCAGGTTATTTTTAATTTATATTTTTGTCATTTTTTAGTGATTCTTAAAGTATTTTGTGAAAAATATAAAACGAAACACGTTTTATATATAAAAATTATTATCTGTAGGTAGTAACTATCTAACTATATTTGATAAAGTGATATTTGCATATTAAGATATATATAAAACAAGTTATTTATATAGAAATTAATAAATATAATATGTGTCCGATAATTTTCATATGACTAGTAATAATTATATTTTTTTATATTATAGGTGTTACAGCATGCATAGATTTTTGTGCTCATGCGCATAGAGACTTACACAATATGAACAATGGTTGCACCGCTGTAGTGACTCTAGCCAAACATCGCGCTCTTTCAAAACCAAATGATGAACAATTACATGTCCTACCATTGTACTGTTCTCGACACAACAGATGAGTTTGGATCTAAAGAAGCTCAAGAAGAAAAAATCAAGAGTGGAGCTTTGGAAGTTTTGGACAAGTGAGTGGTGATGTACAAGTTTTATGATACATTCATAACGTAAAGCAAAACATAAATAATTGTTAAACTTTTTGTAATATAAATGTATTTTTAAATTACAGGTATCCAATGGAGGTAAGGGTTCGATCGGTTCCTTTACAACCGTGTAGACGGCACGGAAAGAAAAGAAAAGACGAAGATAACTCAGAGTCAAACAACTCAACAAATACTCCGCAACAAAGCCCGGGAAGTCAGAAAAAGCCTCAATGCACAACACCTGCGCCTAAAACTCCCCAACCAAATGACATGAGAAATAATTCTAGCCCCCGAAGCCAAAGCAGTGCATCCCCTAGAGCTACTACACCAGCCTTAAATCAACAAAATACACAATTCTCGAATAACCCACATTATAATTCTGCATTTGTCAATCCTAACATGCATAATCCGAATTCAGGTCTAATGAATCCTAATTTAAGCAATCCAGCTTTACTTGATATGGCTTCTATGATCGATAATTTCACAGATGCCCAATTGCAAAGTAATCAGATATCTAGCACTGTACTAGATTCTCCTTATAATCCATATGACCAAAGCTACAATTTACATAATCAAAATCCTGTATACAATCCCAACCACGTGCCGCCTTTAGTTGAAAATAATTGTCCAAATGCGAACTCTAATCAGCTACCAAGTTTTGCCCCCACATTACAAAAAAGGGATCAACCGTACAATGCACATAATTCGGTAACAGTGAATCCTCAACAACAATGGCCAGATTTTGGCAATCCTGAAATGTTTAATAATGTTGTTAAAGAAGATCCGGACTCAACAACTGCCCATTTAAATATTCCACCTAATAATTATAGCCCAGATTCTAATAGAAGCGAAACAAGTGCAGAGCAAATACATAAGAATAGCTTGGAGCCAGAAAAACAAAATATTATCGGTGATGTAACTCAAAAGATGCCAGAATTTGACATGCCTAACTCTCCACGACTGACAGAAATTTCTCAAAAGACACAGCGAACGGCAGAGTCACCTATTCCTACTCACGATTTAAAATCACCAAGTAATGACGTTAATAATTCTGACATTCGTAAAAGCGTATGGAGGTCGCCAGAACCGAAAAATTGGGAATCACCTAAACCCAAAGAAGCTAACGAAAATGAAAGTGCACTATTTAGAGTTCCAAAAGCGAGGCCACCTTCCCGATCTCAGTATGTAAATCCTGCAGAAAATATGGAAAATTCCACTTTTCTTAAACCTTACCCGCCATCAGAAAGGCCGCAACTAAACCAAGGATATGAGAATAGAAATCCTTATGATAACAGAATGAGTAGTGCGCCACCAACATCGGTACCTCAAACGAATTACACTATTAATCATGACGAAAGCCAGAATAGCGAAAATAAAGTAGCTACTGAATTTATGGGAAATAACTTTCACCCGATTAATCAGAATAATTTTAACAATCAAGCGTCAGTACAAGGTTATGGAAATTATCCGCAAATCAATAATGCTTATTCGTTCACACCGAATCCATATGGTCATTTTAATCCTTATGAAAATACGTATAACGATTATAACATCGCATATTACAATGCCGAAAAATACAAGAGAGAGGAACTTATAAGAAATTCACATTGTTACAATTCATATGGATATCAATATAATCCAAATTTTGCAGCAAATTTTTATCAAAATCCAAGCCCAAATTGGTGTCAATCTTCACCTAACTGGTGCTTATATCCTCCACCTTTCTCAATTCCATATCCACCGGAGCCACCTAAAGCAGAACCAATCGGAGAAGTTACGGGATTAAGTGACAATCTGGAATGTTTTAAGGATAGTCAAATGGGTGGCGTTGCTATCGCCTTAGGCCACGGAAGCGTTTTATTTGAGTGCGCCAAGCATGAAATGCACTCTACGACCGCTGTAAAGAGTCCAAATAGAGTAAATCCTACTCGTATATCACTAGTATTCTATCAACACAGAAACCTAAATCGCCCGAAACACGGACTTGAAGAATGGGAAGAGAAAATGCGATTAAAGAAATTGGGTTTAAATCCTTCTACGCCGAGTACTCCAGGAGCTAATTCAAATTCAGTTTCGCCGGCGACCACACCGGGGCCCGAACAAAGGCAGACGCCCACAGAAAAGTGGGCAAAAAATGAAAATTGGATTCCAGGTGGCTACAGTTCGTTGTCAGCCTTAGTGGAGGCTACTAATGTTGCTAAAAGGAGCGGGCAAATAAGGCTAAGAACTGACACACAAACAACTATGTCCTGGACGACTTTGTTCCCCATGCACCCGTGTACTGTAACTGGTCCATACCAAGAATCAGGTACTTGACGCAAACCAGGCCCGGAAGGGCAATGTTCTTCCAAGAAGCGGAGTGAAATCCCTCCTTTAGGCATTTAAGGTCTTAGTTGCCTTTTGATCTGAGTCTTCTATGGCAATGTGCTTTCCAAAATCGTTTGTAGTTCCTGGATTTATAGAATTAAGCTCTCCGATCCTCGAGACTGGTCCATTGTTCCGATGACTATTGCATTTACATTGGAATTGACTACCGTTTTATCATGTATTTTTCAAACCGAGTGAGTTTTTAATCAAAGATGTAATTTAAGTTTATATTTTTAATAGTGTTTATCGCATTTCAGCTAGTCTTACGTTACTACGTTAGTGCTATGGTATTTCTTAGGCCGTAAATGTAGAGCTATTTGTATATTGACGTATTTAGTTTTACCGACGATTTTCCGAATAAGTTTATATTTTTACAAGCTCTGTAAAATGACATTAGCGTACGGTTTGTCTGCATATTTTGACAAGTTTCTAATTAAGCGCATAAGCGACGTTTTGTGCGACTCAATGATCTCATAAAATACTAACTACAATTTATTCATTATAATATTGTTTATTCAGAGCGAAAGTACAAAAGTCACAGGAAGGCTACGCCAGCCCTCACCTAGAGGAGTCACGTTCAACGATCGTGTTTATTTATATTTTTGTACCTTTGTCTATTAGTTACTTTGTATTTTAATGATTTTTATTATCATTCCTCTGCCTTTGCGGTTGTTTGTTTTGGCATTTTGTTCTCGTGATGACGTCACGAGCGCGTCGCGGCTGCGCGTTTGTCACAAGCGTAACGAGTGCTTTTATATTAGGTTAAGAGGTGTGTATTTTTAACTTTTAGAATATTTAACTTATTTATATGTATTACGTGAACCATTATGAAATCATTTTCTTTGTAATAATTTAGCATAGGTATTAATATTTAATATATTTGCTTTTACAATTTGACATTAAATTATTGGCAGTTGTTTTGTGCATGTTTCGAGAGCCTTTACTTTAACTTGAGTGCCTGCGTCTAGCGAAACCAGAGAAATTTGTAACCTTAGTTTGGTAACTTTTGAACCATTGAATGTGACCTTATTTAATAATACAAGTGCATCTATTATTGTTCTGATATATAAGCGATTGTGAAAAGTTAAATACGTTCGTACATAAAGTAAAAGAAGAGTATTAAATTACATACATTTATAAGATAGAATATTTGCAAAAAAATCAGGCGCTTGGAAAGATTATAAAGTAGGCATATTATTGAAAATGATCGAAAACATACTGATGAATAGTTATTAATATATAAATAGGTTAAGGAGAAGTTTGTTTTAAAGATTAAACTATTGATATAGTTTATATTTTTTACGTGTACGTATTTATTGAATGGTAAATTTATTGGAACGTGAAATTATTTATAGGTAGAAGTTTTGAGAACAAAACTTATAAAAACTAAGCAATAATAGACAATCGGGGTCTATGTACGTTGTAATGTAGGAGTGAAGAATATTAAATAGATAACGAATGGTGCGACTTATCGTTTGTCTTATGGAAATACTTACTCTTACCAGAAATTGCCTAAATTTTAATCAGCTGTTCTTTTGTCACTGGTGAATGCCTGAACTTGCCATTAGTTTGTTTTTGTGTAACGTCCGTATGTGGAGATGCATTGTATGACAAGACATATCAGAAGCACAGTAAATTACATGAATTGTTTTGTTTTCATCTTGATATTATAGAAATTTGTAAAAAATATAATTCAAACTGCACCAAACTATTTATGAATCACGTCACAATCGACTACTTTATTATATACTTTTTATAGAATATAGAGTTTAGTTTTATAGAGTCTAAAAATTAAAAAGATTATATTACGCGTTTCAATTTGTCTTTTGTGTAGTCGATAAAATGGCGCGGACTCGGAAAATATTGTTTCGACAACGGCTAATGTCAAAATTTGACAAAAGTAAACAATATTTAAAAAAGTTTGAATTATATTTTACCGCCAAACAATGAGATCAATTTTAATATGGCAACTTTAGCTATTACGTTTATGAACTAAGTATTCGTATATGATATTATGTTATTTTTGTACCAGCAATACCTGTATGGATGCAATTCGGAAGGTTGTATTGTAACTTGTAGATGTAACTGCGAGCTGTTTTTATAAGAATCATTTAGGCAACATTAGGAACCTGTGATATACCATTAACTCACGAGTGCTTGCTTGTATGGTATGTATGTCTGTTATCGCGACACTTACTGACAGAACGCAACAAATTTAAATTAATTAAGTATAGTATATTGTGTATCCGATTGCCACAAACCAAAAACGACCAATATTTTCTAATATTGTAACCAAAAAGTTTTTTTTTAAGTATGTTTGAGTTTGCGTTCTCGTACGTGTTTCCGAACGGCGTTCGTTGCGTTTCAGTTACGACGGACCTATTTGTGTAATATTTTTTGTCTTCTGCCAAAACAAAAGAATGTGTCATGTAAATAGAACTACCATTATTTATTAATATAATAATTTAAAAAAAAGACATTGCGTTGTTTTATTTCTGCTGTGGGTATTTTGTTTAATAAATAAAATAGAATTGTTTTTTTTTTTTAATTTTATTATGAAGAGCAATAGCTCATGATAAAAAATATAAAGTACATAATACAAAATTATAGTTTGGAATGTTATTTGATACAAATTAAACATAGTTGTCTTATGATCTAATATAATATATACTTGTCAGTTTTAAAAAGTATAAAAATCATTTAGTATACAATTTACAATTCCCATTCCCATATTTTGGTAACTACAAATTTGTGTACATAATATTTCATATTAAATTAAAGCTAACAGATATCTATATAAGAATATTAATAGAAAAATATATATATTTTTATTTATCAACAAAATAATTGGCTTTTAATAATTGTAATATGAAAACATATTACTGTAACAATACAATATAAATGTAGAATTTCAATATTTTTTATAAATTTAATTAATTTTATAAACATATTTACACGAGAGTCTTAGCTTTTTTAATATAATACAAAAAAAAAAATTATTTTTCAAATTATAAATGTTGCATTTTCTACACCAAAGAACATATCATATCAATTTATAAACATTCCTTTTCTAACATTTTTAAAAACTTTTTAACTTCGTAAATAAATTTAAATTTAAATGAACTTCTACATAATCTGTGAAACAACATAACAATATATAATTAACGTTGATTAAAAAATTGAATTATCTAAAAACAAAACAAAATTTAAGATATCAATTATTGTAATATGCTTAAAAAATAAATTCCTTTATAATTCCACAACACATCTACAAAGAATCAAGGGTGCATAGCAACTATGATGTTGGATAGAGCGGTCCTCGCGTCACAGCACGGGAAGGAGTCCAGAACTTCGCGCGCGCGCGTTATATGCTCCCGTATCAGCTGCTTTGTTTGTTCGATACCGTCACCCTCCAAAACTGCCTTGTACAGCTATAGTGGAGTAAGAATAATGTTTCAGATAGTAAGCTGGTAGTTAATATTATCTAATAGATAATGGTCGCATTAAACAGGCCTTTATCTACTAGATAGTCACATTTGAGTAAAAAGTGTTCAACCAGTTTCACTGGTGACGGATAGTCTCAGATAGTAAACTGGTAGTTATTGCTGTTAGTTCGAACAGGCTTTATCTACTAGATAGTTGTGTCTGAAACTTATGAAACCAAAGACGGTTACATATCTGCCAGACAAGGCACATATTTCGTATCTGGAACTTTTTCAGTGAGTGGTGAAACCGGTTTAAACTTTCATCTTATTATATTTATAGGTTTTCCCTAGCAACATTATCTTAACTTGTGTTTAATCTAGAGTATTATATACATAGCTGGAATTGAACTTGAAATTGAAACATTATTAGAAACTTCATAAACTATTTTTCCGCCAGTTTTGTTTACCAGAGCGAAGATATGAAGCAATATAAATATAAAGAGTCGAGGAATTGAAGCCACAACCGTCGCGTTTAAAGTCAGAGACCAATTACTGCGCCACAACGGCCTCATATCTAGACAAATCTGTACAAATTGAGAACACAATACGAACATTTCGTCAAAGTCATTATAATGTTACACACAATTCAGGTTGATTTTGAAATCATTTGTAACTTTGCAAAAAAACGAGAGTTACATACAGACAACGAATATGAAATTTTATTACTAACTGGTGAGAAAATATGTTTTTTTTTAAAAAAGCACATACATACTTGGACTTGAACATGTCATCTTAGATAATTTTTAAAAATAATATTTTGGCTCTATATCAAATTAATAAATATAAAATAACTATTAAATGTTTATACTATGCTGTGTTCCGCATTAAAACTTTTATGATTTCTTTAAGTATTTTTCTATCCTTAGTGTAGATAAACACTTCAAAAAATCATAAAATTGAACTGAGCGACCTCGGGCACTCAGAACTTATTTACTGGCTACTTTTTTTATTTGCTGATCTTCTACATTTTAATGGGTTACCCTAATACATTTAGAAGAATTACTGTAATCTGTATAACAATATATTTACTCTGGAGTTATTTTGAAACTATAAATTCAACTGAAACTTAAATACAAAAAACAATAAGCTAAACAACTTACTGCATGATAATCCACATCGTGAACACTCTTTTTCCCAGCTTCTATGTACGAGTATAACTCCGGCCTGTCCTCTAAAGTGAAGGCTAATGGCGCCCCTACAAGGGAGAAGCTAGCGGGTTCCGGTCCGGTAAAAGATTCTAGGTCTAAAAACGCCTGCCATGCTAGTGCTAGGTGACATCCGAAGAGGTAACCCTAGAAAATGGCAATATTAAATAAATTCTAACGGGGACGGGGAAAGCAGAGACTAAGCAACGGAGTGTCTTAACACTAGGTTCCTACGGTCCCTGCAATTCCCTCTGCCTACCCTGCCATGTGCGGAACAAAGCGTGAACACAAAAAACAAAAAAACTGTATTTTTAGATTTACGCTTTATTCCGTATATAGCAGAGTAGGTAGAGAAAATCGTAAGGACCGTGGGAACGTAGTGTTAAGACACTTCGTTCCCTGTTTTCCACTTTTCTAACCATTAGATATTGAGTGGTGAAAATGGAAAAAAAATAATCCATCCATTCCGAGTGGGAATCGAACCCACAAACTGTCACAACAAGCGTACACCACATAGGTACTATGTATATTAAAAAAAAAAAACAAAACCGGTGTAAAAATATAAATCTCTTTAACTCGCGGCTTTGTCCGCTTCTGGTAGCTAGATCAAGTTTGTTTTATAACTTTATACCTCATTTGATATAATAAGTTGAAAAATTGCGTTTTAATATAAAAAAATTTATTATCCATTTCTGTTGAGTTGAAATTTATTAAGGACAAATATCCAATAACATTTCTGCTATTCATCTCTTAAAGTCATAAATAATAACGTACACACGATTTGACCTAGACAATGTGTTTCTCTAACATTATTTGAATGAAAGTGAACATGATTCTTAGAAACTATAAACATTCTCTTGTAATAAGGAATTCAACGAGTACACAAGTTAATGTGAAATGTAAATACGTAAGTGTAAATAACGAATGAACTTTGAAACGTCCAAGAAAATAGTTTTTATTACTTTAGACATAGATTTGTTTTTTTTTTTAAAAATAAACAATCTGATTTCTGTTGAAATTTTCATAATATTTGTCAGAAAATACTTGAATTTATTATATTTTAATACCCAGTAGCATAACAAAATGCAACTAGTATATTTATTAAGTAATTAGTAGGTACATATATGAAAATAAGACTAAATTCAAAAGCACTATATCTATATATATTTAAAATATTAGTAAATATAGTTTATTTTTATTCAATTATAAACGGAAATCAATTAAACCAACCGAACCCAAACAGTCGCTGCGTCTTTATACCACATCACTATTGTATATTCAAAAAAAAAAAAACAATATCCCACATAAAAAATTATAAATTTCTTTAATAAAATCTAGATCAGGTCTGTTTTAAGATTTTATATCTCACTTGATATAATAAGTAGAAAAATTGCTTTGTTATACAAAAAATTATATTTTTAATTTTGTTCAGTGATCTTCCTTATTGAAATCAAATAACTAACCTGAGTTTGCAAAGCAGGTTTATGTCCCGCCAGCTTTAGGGCAGCGGAACAACTCTTCCCTAGTAAAGCCCCAGCGGCCAACACGTGGCGCGCCGCCCACTCCCGTTGCGCACATCCGTACACACCGTCCATTGGTAATGGCGAGAGAATGCAGTCCCATTCTTTAATAAAATTATATACAAAACACATTTAGGATGTTTTTACATACATTATATTATAAATAATATATTTTTTCATATCTTCACGCTTTAACCCGCACATGGCAGGGTAGGCAGAAGGAACTGCAGGAACCATAGTAGCCTAGTGTTAAGACACTCTGTCGCCTTTTTTAAGGCATTGCGTGTGGAGTGGCGGAACACAACGCCGCGCTTTGCCTAGTTTCCAGAGCGATGAAAATGGAAATGGTAAATCGGGTGGGAATCAAACCCACAAACCGTCGCGTTTACAGGTAGACGCTGCGCCTCTGCGCCACGACGATATTTTTACTAATATGCAAGTTTGACAGTAGTATTAAACCGTATCGTAGTTTTAAACCGTATTTCGGATATCCTCATACAATCCCAATGGACCTGATTAACCGGCCCTCGTTCATACGGGTTTACGATTATCCAGACTGTCAAATCTAGTTAATTTATAAGTAAGGCTTATTCGAAAAATACAATTTAAAAAAAAAGTGGAGTATTACATAGATAGGTCAAAAAGCTTTATTACACACAATCAAAAGAAAAATACAAGTAAGCATACAGAGCGTGCAACGGCTGTTTTACTGTTAAAAATGGTGAAAATTATACTGGTAGAAGCAAAAAAAGTTTAAAATATCAAAAAGCTTATACTCCAAGTATAATGGCAACAATTGACATAAAAACAAGCAATTAAAAAAATATATTTAAAGAAATGATCCCGTAATACTCCCCATATAGCTTGCTACACATTGTAAAATGGAAGTTATATGCGGTCGTTACGCTGTCTGCTTCCACGTTAATGTTATTACTAAACAATTGTTAATTATAATACAATTGTACATTAATTTAAATGTAAGCATTTTGTATACACTTAATAAATATTTAATAAAGAAAATTTTGGAAGGCACCACAGTAAATTATATCTTTATTAACATATATCTTCTTCGGTTCGGTTTCGGTTTCTGGATTCGATCCCCAGTCGGGGAAGATGGATTTTTCTATTTCCATTTTCTTCGCTCTGGCAACTAAGGCAAAGAGCGGCGTTGAGTTCTGCCACTCAACACGCAATGCCTCGAAAACGGCGGAGAGCGGGGACCGATTAAGCAGGAACTAAGTAACGGAGTGTCTTAACACTAGGTTCGTATGTTCCTGCAGTTCCCTCTGCCTACCCTGCCATGTGCGGGATAAAGCGTGAAGCTAAAAAAAAATAAAGCTTGAAATGTAATTTAAGCTTGAACTGAATCATTATTTTTTTATGTTTTTACCAAAAAAGCTATAAGCTAAATTAAATCTCGTCAAGTCTACGTACAATTCGCACTTCCACAACTGCGTGAGAGGATCCTCTGTTAGAACGTAGTAATTACATTTATAAAATGTACTAATTTATATATTTTGGATTTGGTTAGTAAAACAAGTGCATATTAGGAAATATTTAAGGAAACGGATTAAGATCTTAAAAAAATATATTTTTTTAAAATATTGCAATAAGCCTCGATGTAGTATTGTTAATGATGTGATCTCGTATCTAAATCTGTTGTAATTATTTTGTATTTGTAATAAAGTTTTAAATAAGATCAATATTCGTGTGAAGATCTACATGCTTATTTACTATTTAATGCTTATCTTATTTCATCTTTTATTAATACATCAAGGGTAAGGGTAAAGCTGCGCAGGAAGACAGCTGTAGGTGAAGACAATGATTGTGGGTTCAATTCTTGTTCAGTGCAATGTTAAATCACTTTCTTTCCTCACACTTTAAGATAGTGTTGAGTTCCGTAACTGTGCTAACTATCTCGTTATGTAGAAATAAGTGAAAAGCAAAAAATTAAGAAAATACATGCTACAATAAAATATTTTTATAATAATAAAAACAGTTGGTTATCCGATTTTTACATAATTATAGACAAAATTCTTAATAAGTATCTATAGAACCTACTTTCACGTATATACAATGGTAAGAACAGATGAAATCAAATTTAATTGAATACAAAATTAAGTGTATGGTTAAAATTTAAATTGTTAAGAAAGTTTCTGTGAACGGTTCCGTGTCAAATAGATACATAGCTGCATACAAATAAAAGCGATACGGAGGCGAAATTATAGAGGGCATCGTAACAGTTTAAGTCCGTTGTATTTTATGGTAACTGCTTAGTCAGCGAAAGGCATGTCCTTTTAAGTATAGTGGAAAAATGAACTCGATCGATATTTTATATGATATGAATGAGAAAATATTGGTATAAAATAAAATTCAATACATTCCAAGAAACAATAACACAAAATATGTGATTATTTCATTTTCTATTTGTTTCTTTCTTTATTAATTTCTTTTCATTTTTTTTATCTTCACGCTTTATCCTGCACATGGCAGGGTCGGCAGAGGGAACTGCAGGAACTATTGGAACCTAGTGTTAAGACACTCCGTTGCTTGGTCCCTGCTTTCTCCGTCCCCGTTTTTTTTCCGTTTATCTTTTCTTTTTATTAAATTAATAAGTAAAAATTAAATTAATAAGTAATTCGATTTTCGTTCCGAAACTTTTCAGTCAGAGATAGAAGTAATGACGCTTAGCATGTAAAAACTTTAAGCGTGTCGTGAGGATGAGGAGGAGCGCATATTTAGGCAAAATAAATATGTTTTTTATCACTTAATAATTTTTATTTACATTGGAAAATAATAATTAATTTCCATTTTTAACATACTATTACGTTAAAAATATTTGTGTGTTTTTATCAACAGCCCTGCTCTTAACAACTACTATCTCCAACTTCTAATAAAAAATTATAAGACCCGACTTGGACTAAGGTTCTTCTCAAATAATTCCGTAACATCCTTATGCGGTTTCCGGAAATCTCGTGACGCTAAAAAATTCAACCCTATCTCATAAGCGCCATATTTTTAAGATTTACTAATTCCCAAAACTGTGTAACATATTCTGATTTAATAAAATATGATATAACATATGACATAACTAAGTTTTCTTGTTAGCAATTTTTAACCAAATAAATATTAAAAGCTCTCGATTTTATTTTAAAGAAATATTCCACTTCCTATAAAGAAGCAGGTTAAATCAAATGTTGTCATAGATACATATATGAATGTGCGGACCGCTCCTAGTTGTTATGAATTCAAATCACACGCACGCTGTGTACGCACGTATGTACGCGCGTCGCTGTACCGACACAATACTTTAAACAAAATTAAACCTATTGGAATGAGTATAGACAATAGATTTCAATCAAAACTATGTTTTTTTCTGATATTTTTAATTGTATACTTTTTTAGCTTCACGCTTTATCCTGCATTTTGCAGGGTAGGCAGAGAGAACTGCAGGAACCATATGAAACTAGTGTTAAGACACTCCGTTGCTTAGTGCCTGATTTCTCCGTCTCGCCGCGTTTTTGCCTAGTTGCTAGAGCGAAGAAAATGGAAATAGAAAAATCTATCTTCCTCGAGTGGGAATCGGACCCTCAAACCGTCGCGTTTACAGGCAGACGCTTACGCCTCTGCGCCACGACGGTCCTCAATTATATACATACGGTCTTCATAAATTTTTAAATACAAAAAATTCTGAGCTGAGGACGAAAATATAATAAAAATCGAGGGTACCGGGTAACGAGAGTATACACGTCGTGGCGCAGAGGCGCAACGTCTGCCTGTAACGCGACGGTTACTGGATTCGATCCCCAGTCGGAGAAGATGGATTTTTCTATTTCCATTTTCTTCGCTCTGGCATCTAAGGCAAAGCGCGGCGTTGAGTTCTGCCACTCAACACGCAATGCCTCGAAAACGGCGGAAAGTGGGGACGGAGTAAGCGGGGACTAAGCAACGGAGTGTCTTAACACTAGGTTCTTATGGTTCCTGCAGTTCCCTCTGCCTACCCTGCAATGTGCGGGATAAAGCGTGAAGCTAAAAAATATATATATATATATATATATATATATATATATATATATATATATATATATATATATATATATATATATATATATATATATATATATATATATATATATATATATATATATATATATATATATATATATATATATATATATATATATATATATATATATATATATATATATATATATATATATATATATATATATATATATATATATATATATATATATACATACATATATCAAGTGAATGATATTAATTTGTAAGTAAACGTCAATCATTAAATTCTATAGTAAAATAAAAAAATGTATCGATAAACATCCTTGTGGAATACTAGTGTCTTCGTAATATATAACTGATTGGTGACGACAAAATGACATATGACGGATTTTGATGATGCCATTAATGAAACTTAATAAATACTAACTTAACAACAATTAACTACTATGCACGAATCGTTTTTATATAGCGTAACTTTATATAAGGTGTTAACGAACTCTCAGCTGTATCACGTTTAAGTAACAAGACTCTGCAATGTTATACATACACATACATAATATCTATTAAATAATATACAATATATATATATATATATATATATATATATATATATATATATATATATATATATATATATATATATATATATATATATATATATATATATATATATATATATATATATATATATATATATATATATATATATATATATATATATATATACATTAAACTATATTATATAGATCAGAACATATATCTAGTAAATTGAAATAAATTATTTGACGTCAAAAATAAAGCGTGTAACTTTTTATTTTGAATAAAAAAAATATTTGATTTTGAGAACTTGTTGATCAAGTGACTAAATTATATATGGCTTTCATACATAAAGTTATCTTTTTTGTACGCTATTTTTGGATCTGATGAAAACCTCATTTGAAACCATATCGTAGGTCAGCGGTTCCTGTCCTCTTTGATCCAATGACTGCAAAAGTTTAGCAGTACTTGAATTATGTGTTTAGTGCCATTAATATAAATAACTATTACATACAATACGCAAATTTTATATATTTTTATAATAATGTATATTTTTAACCTTCTTAAATTAAAACTAAAAAAAAATATTCTTATAATTTTACTACAATCGTATTTATTAAGAACTCTATGACAGTTAGTTTCTTCAATTCATTCTCGAAAATTCATACATTTATAGTTTATAATAAATATTCTGCAATAACAATAATAATATTTTTAATTATATTTTTCTATATAAATTTTAAAATCCAAACAGCTAAAGAATTTCTTACTTAAAAATATAAAATAATACTTAAATTCAATTTATATTCACTTGAAAGTTTTTAAATGAGAATTATAACACATCAATACCAAGTCAAGCGTCATGCAAATTCTAGACTATGTTTCATAAATATTCATAAAACGTTTAAAAGTATGGATTTTCCGAACACAGATTAACGGATTAATCTAAAGATAATATGTGATCACATTGGACGGATGTGAGCACATCTCATTAATTCCAATACAAATATACTTGAAGTTAACCTATTTGCTCAGTTATGCAAACATGGCTTAGCTTATTTTACTTAAATATTTGTTTAAAGTGTAACTTAAGTACTATAACTTGAAATTTGTATATATTATCTATATCTTTAACTAGAAGAGATTTCAATATATTATGAATGCTTTTTAACTATCTTAATGAAAGTTTTATGGCATAAGATTTATCATCTTATAAAGAAAACATAATATATACCTACTATATAATTTTTTTTTCTTTCTTTTTTTTTTTTTTTTAGCTTTACGCTTTATCCCGCACATGGCAGGGTAGGCAGAGGGAACGTGGAAACCTAGTGTTAAGACACTCCGTT
Source organism: Dione vanillae (assembly GCA_037178615.1). Taxonomy (NCBI): domain Eukaryota; kingdom Metazoa; phylum Arthropoda; class Insecta; order Lepidoptera; family Nymphalidae; genus Dione; species Dione vanillae. The sequence continues at coordinate 851,229 of JAZFAU010000140.1, forward strand.
GCTTAGTTCCTGCTTTCTCCGTCCCCGCTTTCCGCCTTTTTCGAGGCATTGCGTATTGAGTGGCGGAACTCAACGCCGCACTTTGCCTATTTTACCAAAGCGAAGAAAATGGAATTAGAAAAATCCATCTTCCTCGACTGGGGATCGAACCCAGAAACCGTCGCGTTTGCAGGCAGACGCTACGCCTCTGCGCCACAACGATCCTCAGATAATCTATAATATGTTATGTATATAGTCCGGTCGGACTATATACATAACATATTATATATATTAAAGAATTGCAGTAATATGTCAAATATTTATATATTAATATATCAGTTCAGTATAACAATGACAAATGGTAATGAATGAATCTATTTGTCGATACAAATTAATAAAAATATTTAAAACATTCGCTTCGAGCGAAAGGTAGGCATGCCTTTCGCTCGAATCGTAATGCAACTGCTAAATGAAAGCTTTATTGCTTGTCAGGTGCAGTAACTCCATTCTGTTATTTTAATTGCATATAAAACGTATATATAAATGAAAAGGAATAAAACCTCTTTGTTTTCTTTATCTAAACAGACGTTACTTAAATTTTTTTTTTTCAAATGCCCTTTAAAAACAGTATAAAAGGTAGGTTAAATTAACTACATACCAGATGCAGCTTCTCTTTGTTCTTCTGGCAGAGGCCTCGAAGGCAGAGGATTGTTTTGCTCGTCTCGATCTCCAAGAAATTCCGCTTCAGCTAGATCTCGTACCGCTGATGACATCAGCTCGACCAGCTCTTGATTTCTTTTTAGAAAAAAAAATTATTTAAAACAAATTGTTTACGTGAGTCTAATATGTGAAAAGTTAGCAGCAAAGATGTTGTATACATAAAAAAATTAAACCTATTCTACAATATATCAGTTGTACTAACGGAATACAAAATAAGAACAAGAATATTGTTATCAAAATAAAAGAAATGGGAATAGCAGGTAAATTTATATATTAATATGAAAATATTTAACTCAAATTCAGTTGTTATATAGAAATTTAACGCTATAATCCAATTTGTTGTACGTATTTGATGCTTAAATCACATTTAAGCTTTTCTGTCAGATAAGCATAGCGCGGCCGTTGGGTTGCCAATGAACTAAAAAGCCTATGAACGGATGAACGTATAGCAGGTTTGATTTCTACCACAAAAAATGTGTAGAACTAAAGATAAAGAAATATACTAGAAAAGATGTAGAAATATAGGTACTATTGATTGAGCTACTATGTAGGCTCAACCTGAAACCTTTTGTTTTTAACATAATAATATACATATAATTATGTATTTTCAAAACACAGTTTTAATCATAACTATGTATATTTATGTACAAGATACATATACATATGTTTAAGACTGCATACAAACGTAAAATTGTGTTGCAGTATAAATTAAAACGAACATTTACATAATAAAAATATTTAAAAAAGTTTGTTTACATTTTTTATAACCTCATCTAGAATTTTAATTATTTCATAACTACGTAATAACTTAATAGATAAAAACGTAATAGGCACTCAGGTTTGATGCTATAAATTAGCATACGAGTGCAGTGCCTTTCAAGCGGAACTATTAAATTCTTTTGAGCAGTGTAAACATAGCGGGCGTGGCGAAAGTAACCCGTTTAGAGACCGGTCCGTCCGTAGTGTACCGAACTTACATGTGAACGAGGACGACTTTTCTTTTACGAAAAAGGCACGGTGTTGTACATGGAAAAGTACGCGACGCTTCTGATTTTATTTTATTTAATATTGATGCGTATTCATTATATTTCAATTCTAAATAAAAATTCAAATGGTTGTTAATTCTATTCTCGCTCGGGGAATTGATTCTTATATCTAGATTCGTATATCTAGTTATATATTATATTTTAGCCAAGTCCGTCTTTTCCAACCTTGCTGTACACGGAATATTCAGTAAAGTTCAATTTCAGCTTGACTTGAACTAATTTTTTTTAGCTTTATCTAACTCATAACAGGGTAGGCAGAGGGAACCGCAAACACCGTGGGAACCTAGCGTTATGTCACTCCATTTCCCGCTTTCCGCATTTTTTCAAGGCATTGCGTGTACGTGAGCGTAACTCAACGCCATACTTTGCTTATTTACCAAAGCAAAGAAAATTAAAATGAAAAATCTATCTTTCCCTAGAGGAAAACAAATTTACAAACACTATTAGATTTCATATTTTAGACTAAAAAATATTTTCATCATTACTGTAATAAAAATCTTTTCATTCACGTTTCAATTATAGCCTAAATGGCAGTAATTTTACGTTTCATTATTTAATATCAATGGGCCGGTTGCCTCACGGTTAATTTGATGTGTTTCATAGTCTACGTTGCAAAACATGTTATTGGCATGTTAAAATGCTACTATTGCATACAATTGACCTCCACACCGTTAGTGCCGCTAGAAAAGATTGAATTGTGTTTGAAGATGAGTTTCACTAAGCAATGAACCTTTAAATGTGAAAGTAGATAATGTTTCTATAATATTTAATTTTAAACAAACTTTATATTTACGAGAGACAAGTACTATACTGAAGATATGTATGGAAGTTATAGTTCAAAGTAAAACGTCTCTAATAATTAAGTTACACATACATAATTTTAATATAATTATGCAGCTTAGTTCACGAAGATTAGTTACGATTTATAGTTTCCAATATATCAAATTAAATAATAATTAATTCGTTGACATTATCATCATTGACTATACAGCCCTTTACGGGTTACTCCATCTAACCACCTGAATTTTGTCCTTCCAATACTACACTCGCCACCTGGATGGACCTGCATAGACCTGGAGTCGAGCATACGCATCGGACTCTGCTACTTTGATGCGTTGCATGTGACAAAGTCAGTATATTCTGTTTGTTATAATGAACTGTAATACGTTAACGTCAGAAAACAAGTTATATTTCTTGGTTATAGAGTTTACGCCTAATATTCGTCTCAATAATAATTAATTAGGATATACAAGATGTAATCCAATGTAAATCGTATTATATAAACACTTGCACTGGTATATTTTGGCACTGGCACTGGCTTTGAGGAGAGGGATCACTATGGTGGAAGTCGTGACTGCTGCTTTCGTCTTTCAGAGTTTATACAATGACCCTGTTACAAGAGCTTATATAAAACGCTTAATTTTCAATTCGTTGCATCATCATAAGCGTTTTTATTAACACATTAGCATAGATTTAACTTAATGTGTTATGAAAATAGTCTATCACTTGTTGGCCAATGTGTTAGAACATAAAATAATGACTTTAATATTTGGTTAAGTACATAACTTAACACAGCTACAGCTTACGGCTCGTTTCTTGTTAATAACAGAAATAGCTTTATTGCCAAATGTTAAGATTTCCTTGACGTAAAGTGATTGCTTTATTTCAATCGGTTGATAAAATGTTATATTTTTTTAATATTCGATAAAGAAATTACAAAAAACATACATATGAGAAATTCGTCGGAATAAATCATTATAAAACGAAGTCTTGAAGTTATGTTTTCGTGTAGACGAAGTCGTGGGCACAGATAATTACAAATATTAGTTTAGTTTTAAAGTAAAAAGATAATATTGTTGATATAAAATATACAAATATACGTATGCATATTGATTGTTAGTACTTCATAAGTTCAACATACATTTATTCGAGACAAGTGTGGATTTCGCAATCTTTCGAGATCTCGAAGCAAGCCTTTGTTTGCTTAATGAATTAGAAAATCTAAAAGTATTTTATAAAATTTATTTTAACATGAGAAGTTCGTTTAGGCCAGTAATATGCTCGATACTTATATACATTGTTATATTTTTTGAATATTTGACTGCCCTTGAGCTTGAGCATTAACGTAAAGCTTTCTATTCAATTAATAAAGCCACGTAAAGGTCCCATAAACATCACTTCAGTTGTTCTTGGAATTAGTCTGGAGAAATAGAAAGTCAGTTTGTTGATGTTTGAGTCACTTTTTTAATAACAGTGACTTTTAATACTTCAATAATTCAATTGAATTTATATGCACAATATTTTGATTTCTTTATATATTTTCGGTTAACTGTAACTAGCTGAATTTCTCTAGTTTTAAATTTTAAAAAATGCTTATATTCCTCTCAATTAACTTAACTTCATTTATGTTTTTCATATCACAAATAAAAATACAAAAAAATACAATCGTAATATTTTATTGAGTTTACTGTGTAGGTTGCATCGCATACACATTAACGACGGTTAACAGTTACATTACAGTATCGATGCTTTGGAAAATTTTAACAGCCACACAAATAACGGAGCTTTTAAATTAAATCAATAATGTGGCAGTTACGAAGAACTTGAATCTTTCAATTGATTGAGTTAAATATGTAACGATGATAATGTTATACCTACTTGCTTAAAATATAACTAATCTACGCCCTACAATAACTTCATATAGCTAAAAAGTATGTTTTAAAATTCTACTCTCAGAAACTATGGACTTTATAGTTTATTTATGACATTGCGTGTTGAGATCGATAAATTTAGTTAATTTAATTTATTAGTTACTCCACTCATATATGAATGCTTTAGGCAACATTAAATAACGTTTATCGTTTTCATGTAATGAACTGTGCTTGAGGCTAGTATTACATGGAGTATCACATAGTACTCTCTATTATAACCGTTTAACTAATACGCGAACCCGCGTGTAAAATTTAATGTTATCTTTTAATAACCAAATTTTTCATAACCAACAGTAATATAAAAAATATTACAAAAGCAAAATCAACGCTTCATATGACTCAGAACATCCAACTTAAGAAATATATTAAATATAACGCTTTAACCGATTCTAATAGGATCGTTAGATCATTAGTTAAAAAGTTCGTGGTGTCACAATATACACATGTGTATAGCAATAATATGTATTATATAACATATATATGTATATATATATATATATATATATATATATATATATATATATATATATATATATATATATATATATATATATATATATATATATATATATATATATATATATATATATATATATATATAACAACGTCATTTCACTATGTAATTCATACAAGTCAAGTCAAGTCTGCAAAAACTTATTGACATAGCGATTCCAGATTCATAAAATTCCAGAAACGAAACTAAGTTATTAAGGAATACAAGGCACAATAACATAACCATTTTCCTTATTTAACCACAGTAATCGGCAAATTTACTCTTGTTATATATTTATTACGCAATAAGTATATTAGTTACTAATATTTGGTTACTTTATACATTAAGAAATTACAACGACGTTTTTCGTCGTCTACCTGTAAACGTAATGGTTTGTGGGTTCGATTCCCGATTGGAGAAGAGGAATTTTTTCAATGCCATATTCTTCGCTCTGGCGACTAGGTGAAGAAGCGGAAATAAGGAAACTGAGTATCTTAATACTTAAATGAACTGGATAAAGCGTAAAGCTGAGAAAAAATGTTAACGTTGTGCGAATCGACCCCGCTTCTTGGATATTCAAACGTTCTAACGCCAATTAAACCGTACGCTAAGTTACTTAGCTAACAAGAAATTTATTATTTTTTGCCAAATGGTCCATCTTAGAATTTATCTTTGCAAAGCGAGGATTTGGAAATATCTCCATACAGAGATTACAATAAAAAGTAGCATACAAAAGTATCGGCGTGAATTTTTATATTTACCAAGTATTTATTATATATGATTTTTAAAGTGTTAATCCACACTAAGGAACTAAAAGAAATTAAAGAAAATATAAAACTTTATTCGCAGCGGGATTTGAAACTGCAGGTTGTTTAATGCATTTTAAATACTAAAAAAAATATTAATTTTAAATTTGTTTTGTTTGAAATGTTTTGCGGAATTGAACTTATGACCTAAGGTAGTTTCTCTAAATGCCACCTATAATATTACTACACAATATACCGTTGCTAATTTAAATAAGGAAGTTCATGCATACGCACTGCAACCCATTAAGCGCATACACCATATCATGATACGTGCACTTTCGGATACGGTCGAATACTACATACATTTAATGTTTTATTAACAAAATAAATAAAACATTATAAGTATTTTTATTACTTTTTTATGACTTTTTCTTTCCTTTGTTTATATTTTTTTTTCGTTTCTGGTACTGATTTTGTATTTGAGTTCCTATATGCCTTTTCCGCCTCATCAACTCATTGACTTTTTTTACAAGGCACCCTGGAGGGTTCTGATGCTTTTTACGTGACGATTCCTCCGCTATCTCGAAGATTTTATTTTCGAAAGTAATTTGAGGTTTCCCATTAGCTCTCTTACCACATATATTTAATTTATATTCTTGGGAGAAAAACAAAGTGATTTATTATAACTATTGTACTATATAGTATACTCGTACACTAATTGTATTGGGAATTTTAAACCCAAAATTAAATATACCAGCGAAGTGTCGCTTTAAGCCGTCATTGCAGAAATAATTACTTAACCTAAAGAGACAAATATCCAGCTATTTTTATTTAACTGCATCTCGTAAATAAATTTATTCCACTGCGTCCATAAATTCAGACGTAATTAGTCACGGTCCATCAAGCTATACATTTATGTTAATTTCGCCCAATTTGTTCTTCCGCACATAAGGGACGGAATCTTAATTTTATATGTAACCTCGACTGTCAATATTTTTGTGTCAGTATGTGAGACTATTTATTTTGTATATTTCAATAAGGATTTTAAATATATTGACTAATAGCTAAGAACATATTGTTAACTATTTTAATATAGTTGTTATGGCAATGAAAAAAAACAATAAGTGGCAGTCTAAGAAAATGTAGTGTCAAGACACTCCGTTGCCAATTTTTCGTTCAATCGTCAGAACTCTATTCATTCCTAAATAGGTTGACTAAATGAACTAATTCTCTACCTTGAGTAATGGTTTTTCAAAATCGATCTGCCGCTCCTTAAGTACAATAATAAGTTAAAAGTATATATTTATTGATAAAAACTTTAGCACCTAACACTAAAACTGTATCACAGCTATCAACATCAGTAGTGTAACACAAGTGTTTGAACACTACCACATACACGTAAATCGATAACTATATAAAACATGTACATGTTGACAGTGAAAAAAGAAAGGAGTCGGTACACTTAACAATTCGCAAGTGACACAGATTTCAAACTGCCACTTATTAACCTACACTAAGTACATTACATTATAACTGTTCATACAAAAGGGCTTACCTTAACTTGTTTATAAAGTAATTTGACTCAATTATAGTTACATGGTTATTATAAGAAAAAATTGGCTGACACGTCGACGGATAATACGAAGAGGAAATTATGAGTTATTAAGTTGGTGTCCTAGAAAAAGAGTACAATGTAGTTATTAATTTTATTACTGTACGCTATACTAAAGATATTACATATTATGTTAAGAATAAGCGATATAAAGAATATTTTGTGTTTTTGAAATTAATTAAAATTTTTAAAACAGTTCCTTATGGACTGGACTGGACTGGACTTTACTAATTTTCTCTAGAGTAGTATTTTAGTAGTATAGTAGTTACTATTATTTTTAGTAAGTACGCCTAGGAGGTCGACTCTGATGTCCTATTCTCCTTTGTGATTTTATAAATTTAATGAAATTTTTAATATCATTTGTAAAATATGAAAGTTAAAATTATAAGCTAAAATTAAAAGCTTACTTTTTATAACATTCAAAGATCTATATCGTACATCAGTTAAATTATAAGACCTAACAAATACCTACAATTTGGTATGAAATTATCTACAAAATGAACATTGCTCAAAGTTCTTGTTTCATTTGGAATTTTGCAGTTTCAAGGTAATAAGGACACTTGTAGGAATACCCCGTAACGTCATATAAATATTAAACAAGCGGCCGTGACTTCAACGTTAAATAAAAGAGTACACGGATGTTACATGCTTGAGAAATGCAGATAACTTTCACTTAAGTATATATTGTAATATATATCATGACATAGGCTAACACTTTATTTTATTTTCCTTATTTATAGAGGACCGTCGTGGCGCAGAGGCGTATTGTCTACCTGTAAACTCAACGATTTGTGAGTTCGATTCCCAGTCGGGGAAGATGAATGTTTCTAGAGTGAAGAAAATGGAAATAGAAAATATTTCCATTTTCTTCAAAAAAAGGCGGAAAGCGGAGACGGAGAAAGTAGGGACTTAGTAACGGAGTGTCTTAACACTAGGTTCCTATGGTTCCTGTGGTTCCCTCTGCCTACCCTGCTATGTGCGGGATAAAGCATGAATACGTGAAACTATTGTTGAGTCTGTATTCCAATAATTGCTTAATATGGATACAACGTGCCAATTGCTAAAGTTAACTATTTCAATCGATACTTTAAAAAGTCTTGTTCTACGATAATAAAATCCCGATTTTTCTATGCAGATTGTTTTAAAAAATAATTCCATATAAAAATTTACAACATGATTTGAACCATTATACGTATCTGCTTCACAAACAAAATTTGTAAGTAAAATAATCATCTTATAAAACGTATAAGGAAATGAGGCACAGTAAGATACTGTTGTGAATTATTTATTGTATGTAATAAATGTGTTAAGAGTTTTTTTATAAATCAACAAACTAATTTACTCATAGAATTATAAGTACTAAGGCGGTTTAAGCGTGTTTTGTTTTCGAACAAATTCAGAAATAAAACTAGATCTGTCTATCACGAAGAGATTAAAAATGAAAAACTTTATTTTATTATGATAAAATTAATTAAATTCTTAACAAAAAATGTCCAATCAAAATATATTTAGCCAATTTCACAACACTAACTAGTAGCACGTTCAGACGAAAAAACGTGCAAAAATACAAGATTAACTTTCGCGTCAAATAAGATCGCGAAAAAGATTTTTGAGATACTTATCATTACCGTATTAATCAAGTAGTTTTAAATTTTATTGTTAATTTTTAAGCTGTATATAATATATATATATATATATATATATATATATATATATATATATATATATATATATATATATATATATATATATATATGTATATATATATATATATATATATATATATATATATATATATATATATATATATATATATATATATATATATATATATATATATATATATATATATATATATATATATATGTATATGTATATGTATATATATATGTATATGTATATGTATATTTTTTTCTGTGGCAACATTGACAGATAGACGTCTTTAATACTTCTCCCTTATAAAATATAAAAATTTTACTATTTTATATTGTAAAATTTGGTGTAATTGGTGAAAAAGTTTCTGTGTAACAAACATTAGTGCTGTTTATATAATATTCAGTACATAAAAGTGTAAAACTTTCAAGTGTTTTAGCTGTGTTTGTTCGTCAGCTGTCATTGCGCAGGTAACGAACAAAATTTTAAATTTATATGACTTGTACTTATTGCAGTCCCTTTGTTCTCTAATAATATTATATAATTACAATTATTAAATAAAAATCAGACAACTTCATATTGCACAAGCGTAGTTTTAATTATTACTTACATTATATACTTTTATATTCTTTAAAAATGATGACTCGCAGTACCAAGGCACGTCAGGCGGAAGATAAGCTCCAGCTGACGCTCCTTGAACTGAAGTCATCTAGAAAGCAATGTGAAGAGCTATTGAGAGAAAGGGATGACAATGAGCAAGAATTTCTGCAGATTATTAACCAAAATAATAATCTCAAAAAGGAGTTATCAAAACTCCATCAAAACCATTTGGAATTAGTAGAAAAGAATGATAATCTGCAGAAGATAGTTAATGGGTTTGATCAGTGCAGATTAGAGTATGAGGAAACACTAAAGCTTAACAATGAATTGAAATTACAGCTGCATGAGGCCAAGCAATATATAATAAGTTTAGAAGATAGTAATTTAAAACAAAAGGCCTCACAGACCCATAATCTATATGAGGAGCTGGTTGGGAATGCACCATCTCTGGTCTCCCCTGCCATTACCTTTAAAAATGACATTTCAACAATAGACTTGACTGGTGATGATACAGGGACTTCCAAACCGGTTCTTCTTAGTAAAAATAAATTAAAGAAATATATTAAAATAAATAAATATATCAGGAAAACACAGCGATTATTAAAAACTAAAAATAAATGTAAAAATTACACCAAATTGATTTTTGAAAAAAAATCCTTACAAGGTGACTTAACAGAGTACTCCAAAATGATGGAAAATGTTAAGTTGTCTTATGAAGCTGAGGTGAGTTCCTTGCAGCTTGAGATCTCATCATTACATTCTAAATTAAAAACTATTTCTGAGAAATATCAATGTGCACAAAGTGAAATAACAGAGCACATATCTGCTATGGATGAGCTCATTAAGCTATGTAATCATAATTCTGAGCGTTTTGAGTCACTTAAAAATTATGCATGTAAGTGTCAAGCGCTCACACCGAGTCATCCAGGGCAGACCTCAGAAATGCCTTTTCAGTCTCAGGCTAATGGAGCTCAGATCAACTTTAGAAAGGATAATGAAACACGGCCCATACTTTGTTCAAATAAAATAAATATAAAAATATATAGTGATAGTTTAGGGAAAAGTATGGGTGTGATTCTAAATAAACTATGTAAAGGACACTCAGTATTAAATTATTGTACACCAGGTGCCACCTGCTCACAAATAATGAGTAATATTCTAAGTAATACTCATTGTCCTAACACCATTTTGATAGTCTTGATTGGGGGAAGGGGAAATGTAAATAGGAAATTGTTGCATGAATATCATACAAAACTATTAAGCTTAAATGTTAGAAAAATTATAATGTTTACATTTCCTTACATAAAGAAGTTGCCACAGGAAAATGAAATTAGATTTAATTTAAATAATATGTTGCACATATTAACTAATAGCAATTATTTGACATTGAATAGTAATAAGGATAAATTAAAATTAATTGACATAAATAATGTAATCAATATCAATAGTAATTACCTGACATGTGATAGGCTGCACCTATCTTACTTTTACAAAAGACAGATAGCAAGTATGCTATCATATTATATACATATTAACTTAGCCAGTACTATGGCTATAAGTACGACTGTTCCTATTGAACAGAATAAATTGCCTAATTGTTTGGAATCTGTTCCAATTCATTTAAATTAAATAGTAAGACAAAAGAGGCCATCTCTGGCAGTAATTCATTCTATAATAAATGTGAAGAAAATAATGTACTTAAAAGTAAACCAATTTATAATGATAGTGACACTACTAACTTGGTGCATCAAAACATACAAGGTATGCTTAGTAAAGATTTGGAAATTGAATTATTTCTAAATAGTAATAATATCCATATACTTTGTATTACAGAGCATTGGCTTCGAAAAAGTGAGGCTATCTTCAGCTTTAAAAATCACCAAGTAGTTAGTATGTTCAACAGAGAAAAAGCTATTCGAGGTGGCTCCTTAATTATTTTAGAAAAAGCATATAAATTTAAAGAATGTAAGGATATTGTGAGCCTCTCTGTTGAGCAAACTATTGAAATGGCCTGTGTCGAGCTTGAGCATCTCATTATTGTAAGTGTGTACAGACCTCCCACTGGGTTATATGAGCACTTTGAAACTGTTTTGGAACAAGTACTTGTGAAACTATCTGGATCTAAGAAGAATTTAGTTATATGTGGTGATTTTAATATTAATTTGCTTGACAATTCCACCACTTGTATTAGATTCAGATCGTTGTTAAAGTCCTATAACCTAGATAATTTATTTCTGGAACCAACACAAATTACTTGTAGTACAGCTACATGTATTGATAATATTTTTACAAACGCTGTACCCAGAGATAAATCTATAATTAATATGTTAAGTTCAGATCATTGCGGACAGTTGGCTTCTTTTTATTTTAATAAAAGTAAAATTAATAAAAATCAAAAAATTGTGTGTATACCGATGACAACAGGTCGAGTACAAAAATTTAGAAGTAATATTATAGCACAAATTAAATACTTAAAAAATATTAATAGTGAACCCAACTTGTCATTTGGGAATTTTTTCAATCTTATAAATAATGAATTCAAAGCTATATTTACTTCTAAAACTATTAACTCTGGGGGTTTCTTGTCATTTAATGACTGGGCGACTGTGGGAATACATAAGAGTAGGCGAAGGTTATATGAACTTTATGGTGAAAAAACATATAACCATAGTAAATCATTTAATGACTATGTTAGGACCTACTCTAAAATATTTAGAAAAGTATGTTCCATGGCAAAATGTATACACATAAAAAATAAAATTAAAAATTCTGTGGATAAAGTTAAGATGACATGGAACATAATAAATTGTGAGACTGGAAAGACTAAGAACCGCAAAGATAAATTTAAATTGAAAATTGATAATGGTTATACCACCTCAGAACAAGAAGTTGCTTGTACTTTTGAGAAATTTTTTGCTGATATTCCAGTCTCTACAACCGAGGCTCTTATATCTTCCACAACCGTCGCCGAATCATTGCTTAGGAGGAACATAGAGGAATGCAATGTAAATTTTAAATTTAAAGTACTAAATTCAAAAGAAATTGTTAAGGCCTTTAAGTCCCTTGATATAAAAAAAACAGTAGATTTATGGGGCATTTCTGTTAAACTAATTAATTACATAATAGACGGTATTGCTCCCCAACTCGCGACTATATTTAATAAATGTATAGAGTATGGTGTGTTTCCTGACCTAATGAAATATAGTAAAGTCATACCCATTTTTAAATCAGGTAGTACAGACAATCCCAACAACTTTCGTCCGGTTGCTGTGCTACCCTCATTTAGTAAAATTTTTGAAAAAATCATTTTAAATCAAATGTCAGAGCATTTTCGTGTATATAATCTTTTGCACGATAAACAGTATGGTTTTACTAAGGGTCGCTCTACTGCAGACGCTGGAATAGCTCTACTAAAGAGTATCTATGAGGCCTGGGAAGGGTCGCAGGATGCTCTTGGTATGTTCTGTGACCTGTCCAAGGCCTTTGATTGCGTTCAGCACTCTACATTGGTCATGAAGCTACATCATTACGGCATAAGAGGACGTGCTCTCGATCTTCTGAAGTCTTATTTGTCTAACAGATTTCAGAGGGTTGATGTTAATGGCAAGAGATCCCCTGGGTCATTAATCAGTATGGGAGTCCCACAGGGGTCTATTCTTGGTCCTTTCCTGTTTTTAATATATATAAATGATTTACCATATTTAGTTGAAAGGAGCCACGAGATAGTATTGTTTGCGGATGATACTTCATTAATTTTTAAGATGAAAAGACAACAAAATGTATTTGACGATGTAAACAATGCCCTCTCGAAAGTAGTACACTGGTTTAGTGCTAATAATTTACTATTGAACAGTAAGAAAACTAAATGTGTTATTTTTAGAACGCCCTGCACGAAAATTGTGAAAACCAATGTACTCTTAAATGGTGAAGCCGTTGATCCTGTTGATTCTACGATTTTTCTCGGTATCACCATTGACTCCAAATTACAGTGGGGAGCTCATATTGAGGGATTGGCGAATAGACTTAGCTCAGCAGTTTTTGCAGTTAAGAAAATTAGATCCTTAACTGACGTAGAAACGGCTCGCCTCGTTTACTTTAGCTACTTTCATAGTATTATGTCTTACGGCATCATACTGTGGGGTAATGCAGCCGGTATTAAATCAATTTTTGTTTTGCAGAAGCGAGCTATTCGTGCAATCTATAATCTAGGACCTAAAGATTCTTTAAGGCAAAAATTTAAAGAAATAAATATATTGACTGTTGTATCTCAATATATCTTTGTAAATGTGATGTACGTCAAAAAGAATATTAATGATTTTGAGAAAATCGGTGATTCACATAATATGTATACTAGAAATAGGCTTAAACTTACAGCGCCTATAACTAGATTGCAACGAGTCCGCAATTCTTTCATGGGGCAGTGTGTACTCTTTTACAATAGGATCCCAGAAAACGTCCAACAATGCTCTATATCACAATTTAAAAGAATTGTGAAAAGACGTTTGTGTGTTAAAGGTTATTACCTGATTAATGATTTTTTAAATGACAACACACCTTGGGAATGAGATGCTCGCTCCAGTCTGTTTCAAATGTGTCATTATCAAAATGAACTAATGTAAAAATATTGACTACTTAAAAAAAAAAAAAAGAAAAGTCCCGCTGAGTTTCTTGCGCCGGTTCTTCTCAGGTCTGAGGCATTAACTTTAGCGAACCGGTGGTAGTGTTTTTGACGTTCAAAAAATGAATCATGTATTCTCATTTTGAATAAAATTATTTGAATTTGAATTTGAATTTGAATATGTTTATGTATATATATATATATATATATATATATATATATATATATATATATATATATATATATATATATATATATATATATACATAAACATATACATATACATATATATATATATATATATATATATATATATATATATATATATATATATATATATATATATATATATATATATATATATATATATATATATATATATATATATATATATATATATATATATATATATATATATATATATATATATATATATATATATATATATATATATATATATATATATGTATATATATATATATATATATATATATATATATATATATATATATATATATATATATATATATATATATATATATATATATATATATATATATATATATATATATATTTGTGTATGTTTTCTACAGCAACTGACAATTAAAAACAAAGTTATTATCTACTTGACAGTTTGTTAGTTTGTTACTGTAATCGTGTACGTTACGCTTCGTGCTTTCGGCGTGTAGAAATATACTGGCTGTTCGCTATCGAGTACGTAAAAAATATTATTTATATATAATTTCCGTTTTACTATAATATAGACGAAATAGCAACAATAATAATGTTTTTTGCTAACAAATTGATTCTAGTCTGTAAAAAATAACTAATGTACTAGTTTTTAAGCGATTTTGCGCAAAAACTTTACTATTACCAGACTGCCTTGAACTATATTTTTAAGTGGACGTATTTATCTATTTACTTGTACTTGGCTATCACTTCACATAGATATAAAACACATAAGGTTACCGACTTTTCCTATGTAATTTGGCAAATTGTAACATATTATTAAATTATTTAGCGCAAAAATAACTCAACTCAATTTAAAAAACACAGTTTCATCTTAACTGACACCTCTGAAGTAAGTGGTAAGAGAGGTAAGGGGAGACCTCGGTTGACTTTCAAAAACACAATATAGAAGATACTGGGGGAAGTTCACGTAAAAAGCATGAACACTTCACGGAGAGCATATATGAATAGGTTAATGACAGTGGACGAGGCGAAAGAGGTATGCAGGGACCGCAGCGTTTGGTGGTCCGTTCTCTCTGACTACCCCGGCAGGGATAAAGCGTGAACATATGAATGTATGTAAGAATGTATATATGTAAGTATATATGTATGTATATATGTATGACACCTCTGAAGGGTACCGCTATTCAGGTCACATTACCAGACCAGACGAATGTCATACTATGGTATAGTCATATAGCTACGTATAGCCCGCCAGGTTTCATGATGATTCAATTATTAAATGTGGGTCAAATAAATTTCTTCTTTTAGCGTCTACCTGTAAACGCGACGGTTTGTGGGTTCGATTCCCACTCGAAGAAGATGGATTTTTCCATTTCTAGTTCCTTCGCTCTAGCAACTAGGCAAAACGCAGCGTTGAGTTGGCTGGCTGCAACTCAACAAAAAAGGAAAAAGGCGGAAAGCAGAGAATACAGTGTCTTAACACTAAGTTCTCACGGTTCCTGCGGTTCCCTCTGTCTACCCTGTTATGTACGGGATAAAGCGTGAAGCACAAAAACAAATATAAATACAAATGTAACGTACAATGCACATAAAAACAAATATAAATACAAATGTAAGCTTAAAAATTAGCTCATACCTCAAATTAGCGAGTTCAGAACACGAATTGGCTAATAGATAATCGCCGCTTAGTAAAGCTATTTTGTTGCCAAACATCATGTCGTTGGGCTCCCCGGCGACCGCTTGGCGAGCGTTCATGTTGACTAGGCCTTTGTGAACTAGGTGGGAGGTTCGAATCATTTCTGTCACTTCGGCTAACGCACGTTGGCTATAAGGAAAGTTATATGTTACAATACGACAAAAATTATTTATTTATTTACATACTATTGTTTATTTTATTTGGAAAAATGAAATAAACTATACTGGAAATTTTTATTTAAAAATTTTATTTAGAGAGAGATCCATTTAGACAATCGTGGGATCGTCATGTCAATCGTCTGTAACTGTGAAGGTCTGTGGGCTCGATTCCCACTCAGGGAAGATGAATTGTTGTGTTTCCATAAACTTAACTCTGGCAACTAGGCAAAGGGCGCCGTTGAATTCTGCCACTCAATACACAATGCCTCGAAATAGACGGAAATTAAGGATCGGACTGTTTTAACAGTAGGTTCCCAAGGTTCCCGTAGTTCCCTTTGCCTACATTGCTATGTGCACTATAAAAGTGTGAAGCTAATAAAAAAAATATCAAAAAATGAGAGAATAAAGCCATGTACACGATTAATGGGTAATGAAAAAATATCGATCAAGAGCGAGTACTCGCGTACAGGTATTCCTTACCAATTTTTTGCAAATTTATTTTAACAAACTTAAATTTGCACTCATTTTGTTTATTTATTATTAATAATATTATTTATTTATTTATTTATTTTACAAGGGTACTGTGTCTTTAATTTTGAGATATGGAACTCTAAAAATTAGTTATTTTATAGTATTGTGTTACATATTAATCATTATACTAATATAATATCAATTAAGTACTATTTAGTTCGTCTAAGTGCGTCTTTTCGTCGTATAAATACGCTAACTAATGTATGTCATTAGTGATTGTGTTTAAAGTAAACACTAATATACATATGTACCTAATTAATAATTCCTTGGGTTTTGTGTAAATGAGTAATTAATTTTAATAACTTATTCTTTATATAAATACTTAAGTATTTAATTTTATATATAAAAGCTTCGTTTACAAAATTACTTACACAATAAGTTTTTTTAAATTGGTTTACAATGAAGAGCTTTAAATATTTTAAATAAAAGAGATGCTCAGCCACTTTTAACAATTATTGTAATTATCTGTTTATAGAATCGGAAAGTTTATTTTTATAATTTATAATTTAAAGTCGGAGGCTTCTTGCTGTCTTAAGGATTTAATCTTAAAGTTAGTAATTCCTAAAATACAGTGTCTATCTATTTAAGAATTAGAAATCTACTAATGTTATATATAGATAGATAATTAATGATTATATATAGATATTTTTTATTTGTTTATTTTTTTATTAAAATTCTAAAATAATTATTGTACGTACCTATGTAACACTCCAGCCGCCTTGTCTTGTTCCATGTCGGGTATTTCCGGACTATGTCCCGCAGCTTTCGATACGAGCAACACGATGAGACCCCACGCTTGCATATTGTTTTTTCCATTGTAAATGAGATTTCTAAAAGAATACGCTATATAAATATGAAATTATAAAAAAAAATATTATAAATTTAGTAAGTTGTATTCCGTTTACTAATTTATTACTATTAATTACTAAATTTACGTATTATATTAAACTTATCATTATTTACTATATTTATTTTAGTAGTTATTTTAATTTTGCTATGTACCTAAAATAACCCTAAACTGCTTTATTCATTGCAAGCATTTGTTCACGAAAAAAAAAACTTAAGTGCGATAGTACTGGCAAACTGAGAGTTCCGCACTTTTATTTTTTATATATTCCGCTGGCTATGACTATATACAAATTACTTCACTCCCTTATTTTTTTTTCTTTTTTTTTAGCTTCACGCTTTTATCCCAGGCAGGGTAGGCAGAGGGAACTGCAGGAACCATACGAACCTAGTGTTAAGACACTCCGTTACTTAGTCCCTGCTTACTCCGTCCCCGCTTTCCGCCGTTTTCGAGGCATTGCGTGTTGAGTGGCGGAACTCAACGCCGCGCTTTGCCTTAGTTGCCAGAGCGAAGAAAATGGAAATAGAAAAATCCATCTTCCCCGACTGGGGATCGAACCCAGAAAACGTCGCGTTAGTCGCGTTACAGGCAGACATTGCGCCTCTGCGCCACGACGGTTCTCAACTTATCTCGGAACTTATTTTTTTTATTATTAATATTAGTATTTATTGCTATGGTAATACATCATTTGTGAAACAAATCATGGCTGTAATGGTGTAGGAGATACAGTATGATGATAAACAGTCACATGTCGGCGGAGGCTTAATAATAGAGTCCCGTTTCTACCTTTTAAGTATAGAACCCTAAAATGCATCTAAAATATTAAATCAAATTAAATAATTTTTAATTTAAATAAAAAACTATTTTAAAAATATGTCATAAGTAAATTTTTCATTTGTTATTATTATAGGTAATATCTATTAAGTAGCTGTTGAACGTCAGTGTTTATTAGAATATGCTACAGCTTATAAGTTGTTGTCTAGTTGCAGTGACACGCAATAATGCAAAGCAGTAATTACGAGTATTATGGAAGAGGTGAAGTAACAAATAGCCATGTAACAAATCTATTTTTAAATAGTTAAATAATCTTTTCAAGTAAAAATATATAAACAAAATATTTATTATATAGTAATGTCGTATTAGACGTAGGTGCCCGGCCTCCGTAGTCGGAATGTGGGATACATTCAGACAGGAAAGGATTTTTTTCTTTTTAGAAAATGTTTCTATTATTTATATGTTTTATTTACTCGGATTACCTGATATAAGTTATGTCATACAAAATGCCATATATTTTAAAGAACTATTAATTATTTTTCTATATATACGTATAATTGTGTGAAGACTGTTATTATAGTGAGTATTAAATAAAATAAACATTGCTTTGTTAATTTATAGTAAATACTCACTTTGCAGTTTTAAGCAACGGATGGTTACTACCAACAAGTTTTCGCAAGTGTAGAGCGACGTTTGCTATTTCATCGCTCAATACCCATCGCAAGCTGAGAAAAGATGTTGGGTAACCGACGATCTTCTCGGCCTCGCTCACCGCCCTGTTCCAGTCTGGTTTCGTGTTATGTTGTGCAACGGCCCGGTGAGAGCTGCTTGTGGCCACTTCCCTACCAACTCGAGCCCCCCAGAGCTTCGCAACTAGGGCGCCTGAAGGACAAGCTTTCACTAAATCATATCTCACTGCACATCTTAGCCTGCTTAAACTCATTTTTAAACTTTAAACTTTGAGAACTCTTTTGAAAAATAGCAAATTTTTCTTATTTACACAACTTGTCTAAATACATATGTAATTTCCACGTTCATAACAGAATATATTTTTTTAAGTTGTACTAAACTATTTAAAAGATATTTAACAATATGAATGATTTTAAAACTTAAAATAGTTATTTCGCAAATTGACTAAGCGCGCCACAATACAAACGTTCAATCTTTGCCGCTAAAATGTTTAACTGATACGGATTGGTTGCCGTTGTACTTGATGATAAATGACATTTCCAATGAAAGACTACGGCACAGACATTAGGGGGAACCTGTACTAGCAATCAATTTTTTTAATTAAATAAAAAAACATTATTAACTACTAAATGGGTTATGTAAATTTGTCAAATATATTTATAAATATATTATTATTATTTACCAAAAATAAAAATAAACAAGTATAACATTTATAATCTTTAATATAAAATTAAATTTTGTAAGGCAGCAACACTGGTAATTCACATTAACCAATCACATAAGTTTGTAATATCATTCGGTCCTTTGACATATTTTCATTCAACAGATAAATAGTTCGTTCATCGTGCAATGAAATGTCAGATAAAAATTTCAAATCAGTCAATTGTATATCACCGGCCTTTGTAGTCGACTGTTAAGGGTCACTACGATTTGCCGGCTTTTTGTGTCTCAGGTTTACTAAATCTTAACTGAAACTTTTGCGGTTTTCATTAACTACGTATTTGTGCTGTGAAGGTGCAAACTATACGAAGTGCGTTCACCCAGCACAGTTTCCTTCCCTTACCGAACTTATTTTAAGGTAAGTTCGTGTATGGTGCATTTTGCAATAATTTCTTCTTTCTTGATCATTTAGAAATGTCCGCTGTCCACGTGTAGTGCATACGTTGGCAGAAACTTATACCATTTTTTTCATTTACTGTTATCAATTTAAGATAAAATAATTATTACATAAAACATTCCATTACCAAGGGACAAAATACTCTATAGAGAATTGTCACGTAGACACGTTATGGATGTTGTTTCAATAGGAACTGCGTAGTTCGGGTTCATGAACAGCTAATAGATGAACTTCAGATATAAGCAATCTTAAAGTATAAGCTTGTTAAATGAGACAGTATTAAGTTTATTTATGATGCTAAATATAAAAAAAAAAATATTATTTTGCCATAAATATTTACTTTAGTAGATTCACGTAACATTTAAAAATATTTTGAAATTGTTATGCTATACTTTTAAATTATATATATTGTAATAACTAATTAAAAACTGAAACAGTTTAAAGATTATCATGATAATAAATTAGTTTAATGTATTATAATGAATTAGTCTTATCAGGTGCTAATTTGGTAACAGCCATCTAGCTAATAATCTAGGCTATGTATACTAATCAATAAAATCACTCTCTGTTGGTATTATTATGTTAATTTTTTATGAGATTATTACAATATGGAAAAGGTTGTGTAATACAAAAGTAAAGAAATTCTTATAATATTATTTAAATTTTAATGAATATATTGAATGATTAATATATAAAACCAATACATATACATAGATCAATTAAAATGAAATATTTATGAATGAATGAATTATGATCAATGTAATATTTATAATTTTCTTATAAAAACATTCAAAAGCTATCAAATTTGTTTGGTAAAATGTTCTTGAACTATGATAACACATCTAAATACAATTTTAGGGCAAGGTGATTTAGATAGGCTTTACAATTTTGCCTTGAAAGTGTTTTAATGTTTAGTAAATAATACAAATAATACAGTAATATTTGTTTTAAATAATACAATTTATATTTTATTAGAATAAAATCATTTTACATGAAAACTATTTTTATATTTTTTTAACTGAGAGTAGAGTAGCATTTTATTACATAAATTTATGGTTTGTAACAAGTATTTGAGGTGACTGGATTATCGTGACATACTTTTTATATTTTGTGTTATTTAAGTAAGTTGTCTTACATTTCAATACTTGTTATCTAAAAATAATAACAATTAAGGTGTGCTCTCAATATTAATTTTATAGTACATTTTAAAAGAGAACTGAAAACTTTGCAAATGAATTGCAGGCAGCTAGCCTTATAATTTATATTTTTACTGCTGTTTTATTTATTTTTTTCATTTTATCATATTAAGATAGCCTGTAGATACTTTTTCTTATACTTGTTTTCTGTAGTAGCTGAACTACTAAATAAATGTAAATACTTGTTGACAATATTCAGTACAATTTTGAATTTTGTGACGTACAGTGTTATTGGTTCTATATATTTAAGAATACCAATAGTTATAGAACAAAGACTACAATAATTCATATAACATATTAAATAAAAATCTTGAATGAATATTTATATACATAAAAAAATTAATGACAAAGGCAGATATTGTAGAATAGAAACCCATCAGTAAACTTACCATTTACATGTTACATAGTTGCCATTAACTGCATTGTTGAAGTAAAAAAATAAAAAAGAATGATTTATTTTAGGTATGGAGTGGGAAGGGCCGCCCAAGCAAGGCTTGTACGACCCTCAGAACGAGCACGAGGCTTGCGGTGTTGGTTTTGTAGTTGCTATCGACGGAAAACGTTCTCATAAAGTAAGTTTAGGTTGATTATCATTTTGATAAAAATATGCATAAGTATTATCTGTACAGTTTTCTATACTAATTAATTGTGTACTTATTATAATATAATCAAAGAGTTTGTCTGGTCGATTGGGGTAATCTCAGAAACTACTGGTTGCAAATCAAATTATTTTTTGTGTTGTTGTCTATCAATTAAATTTTGAATTAATTCTTATTTTGTTTTGTCTATTACTCGAGGGAGTATATATGCTCATGTTAACGTTCTAAAAGTAGTTTTTTTTTTTATAAAAATATTATTATATTCCCAAAAAGTTAATTTGTTCTATGGTTACATAACTTTTTGTATTCCTGTATAAGATATCATATGTATGTATCCCTGTATAAAACTGAAGCTGTATCAAATTAGATCACGTATCGAAGCGTTATCGCGTAGTAAACTATCGATTGAAGTGATATTAACATTTTTATTAACATTCTTCAATATATATATACATATATATATATATATATATATATATATATATATATATATATATATATATATATATATATATTATATATACACATATATATACATATATATATATATATTATATATATATATATATATATATATATATATATATATATATATATATATATATATTTTTAGGAATCAGAAGTGATACACATAAAATACGAAATACTTTACAACAGATTACACTCAATTTATTACAAAACTGGCCTAAGTAAACAATATTTCTTTATAATCTACTCAAGTTACAATTACATTCAATTAAACAATCGCTAACTTTATCTACATGAAGTTAAACAATGACCAAAGAATAACAAAATGGAACAGACTCACAGTATCAACGCCAACCACCCTTATGCACGAAAACCAACCCGGAGAAAGAGAACGAACAGGACCGACTGCCCGCTTTTATAATATTGAAAACGGTGGTGTGGGTGTCGATACTCGTACATGCGTAAGCATGTGTGAGAAGGCTTGGCTACTCGAAATTCCCATGTGCAGAGGGCTTGCACACTCGAAATTCCAACACTCTCGAAATTCGCTAACACGGCCTCTCCTGATCTTGCACCGCCCTCGGCTGCAATTCGTCTGCTGCTGCACTGCATCTGCTGCTTCACTGCCCTCGGCTGCACTGCAACTGCTGCTGCACTGCCTTCGGCTGCACTGCAACTGCTGCTGCACTGCCCTCGGCTGCACTGCAACTGCTGCTGGCACTGCTCTCGGCTGCACTGCTACTGCTGCTGCACTGCCCTTGGCTGCACTGCAACTGCTGCTGCACTGCCCTCGGCTGCACTGCATCTGCTGCTGCACTTCCCTCGGCTGTACTGCGTCTGCTGCTGCACTGTGGCAGCTGCCCGTAGAAGCACTCGTGACTCCCGTAGATTTACGGCTGTCCTCGTAACAATCTGTATACAAAATGAACCGTTAATAAAGCACGACAACGTACAATGTTGCCTATTCTGTCATTCCTCACACAAACAAGGCCCTCATACAAAAGCTTTCGCTACAGAGATAAAATCACTTCACATACAAGAACATCCATACATTTTCTTGCAAAAGTCTCACTCAAACTCATACTTGAACTGCAAGTCCCTATGAATACTACTTTTCGGTAAACACCCAACAGGCTGCAGCCTCTCGTTCGATAGCATGGGTAAATACAAAACAGGCCTCTAGCCTCTCGTTCAAAGCAAGGGT
The DNA here is from genome assembly GCA_037178615.1 of Dione vanillae. Classification (NCBI taxonomy): domain Eukaryota; kingdom Metazoa; phylum Arthropoda; class Insecta; order Lepidoptera; family Nymphalidae; genus Dione; species Dione vanillae. Next base: position 874,879 of record JAZFAU010000140.1, read on the forward strand.
AAACAGGCCTCTAGCCTCTCGTTCATAGGAATGGTAAACAGGCCTCTAGCCTCTCGTTCATAGGAAGGGTAAACAGGCCTCTAGCCTCTCGTTCATAGGAATGGTAAACAGGCCTCTAGCCTCTCGTTCATAGGAAGGGTAAACAGGCCTCTAGCCTCTCGTTCATAGCAAGGGTAAACAGGCCTCTAGCCTCTCGTTCATAGAAAGGGTAAACAGGCCTCTAGCCTCTCGTTCATAGGAAGGGTAAACAGGCCTCTAGCCTCTCGTTCGATGGCACTCCTGCCAGGATACTGCGTGCCACGCCAACTTCTAGCGTACAGCAGCGCGCCCTCCAAGGCGCCGCGGGCCTCGCCGACGCCTCGCGTAGAGCAGGACGCCTTCAGGAGCGCCGCGCGCCTCGCCGACGCCTCGCCGACGCCTCACCGACGCCTCGCGTAGAGCAGGACGCCTTCAGGAGCGCCGCGCGCCCCGCCGACGCCTCGCGTAGGGCAGGACGCCTTCAGGAGCGCCGCGCGCCGCAACCGACGCCTCGCGTAGAGCAGGACGCCTTCAGGAGCGCCCGCGCGCCTCGCCGACGCCTCGCGTAGAGCAGGACGCCTTCAGGAGCTCAGCGCGCCAGGCCGACGACTCGCGTACAGCAGCACGCCTCTGGAGCTCAGCGCGCCAGGCCGACGACTCGCGTACAGCAGCACGCCTCTGGAGCTCAGCGCGCCAGGCCGACGACTCGCGTACAGCAGCACGCCTCTGGAGCTCAGCGCGCCAGGCCGACGACTCGCGTACAGCAGCACGCCTCTGGAGCTCAGCGCGCCAGGCCGACGACTCGCGTACAGCAGCACGCCTCTGGAGCTCAGCGCGCCAGGCCGACGACTCGCGTACAGCAGCACGCCTCTGGAGCTCAGCGCGCCAGGCCGACGACTCGCGTACAGCAGCACGCCTCTGGAGCTCAGCGCGCCAGGCCGACGACCGCGTTTCAACAGCACGCCATCCAGGAGACCGCTCGCCAGGCTGACGTCTCGCGACAGCACGCCTTGCAGAACACCGCCGGCAAGGGCGACACCTGCAGGCTAACTACACATCAACTGTAACGTTATAAAAGAAAATAAGAAATAATTCACTTTCAAAGAAACTACGCAGATCTCCGGTCAGTTTTCCCGTTTTCGCAGCCATAATAGTTAGCAACATATGATTACGTGAGCTCGGTCAAACCTGACTAACTAATTTATTGAACTTCAACTTGACAGAAAAAGAGAATGGGTGATAAGCACTTATCAAGCAGCGTTAAGGGCTTGGATAATTCTTTATTGGTCATCACCACGATAGCAAAATTGTCATTTAAGTGACGTACTTATTTTTTCTTATAAGAATTGAAAATCCAATATGACACGTGTCTTATGTTAATAAATGGAAGACCAACACGACTGAGAACGTCTATAGCCCTGCTATACTACGTTGCAATGTTCTTTCACGTTTGGCTATTTATGAACTCAAATTAGCTTTATTTTGTTGGTTACTATTGTTTTGACATTCAAAACGGGTTTTAATGAGACAATCTTTTTCTTTGTGGCCTATTTTTTTACAAAAGAAACAAAGAGCTTTGCTGCTGTTATTCAAAAAACTACCCCTCTCGGGACATACGTCCCTAAAATGACCGCTTTGCCCGTAAATAAAACATCTGTTTTCAGATTTATTTAAATAGTTAGAGCTGCTCTTTTTTATTGCACTCGAGTCGGTTTGGTTGAGACGATGATTAAAATCTATCTTGTGACTAGGCTTAACATATGTAGCTAAAAATGAAACTATGTTTTCCGTCGTCAGGTTAGCGTTGGTGGCTGCCGCGCGAACTTGTACGTCGTTAATACCGTGTACGATTATTTGAACCATAAGTTCTTCACTCAAGCCTTTGATAATACGTAAACGCAACAACGAACGACGCGCATATTCTGCGTATGATAAAAATTTGTCAGATGTCGAATTAAAGACCTCATGAAGAGTTTGAATACAATTAATTTTTTGCGGACACATGGATTTAAATTCTCTTACAAAGTTAGACCACGAGCGTTCGTTAGTACTCCATTCGTTTAGCCAAATATTTGCATCGCCTCTTAAACAATGAGCTACACGTGAAAAACACTCGAAATCGTCCCAATGGTTGGTATGCATAGCTCTCTCCACTTCAGAGCACCACACTTCAAAGTTATTTATTGCCGGGTCAAAATTTGCCACATAATAACTGTTTGGCTTGTTTTTTGCTAGGCATCCTAATGCATTTACAAGGGCCTGTGTTGCAGAAATATTATTTTTATCTGATGGAGGTGTATTATGGCGTACAGATGACGGTACATGTATGCTACTAGCCGTGTTTGCCTCAATTGCCGTAAGACGCGACATAATCGTAGCCAATGCTTTTTTGTAATAGTATCTTGAGGAAATGACTGTGATTTACTCCGGCGATGGCGGGAGTTACCGGAAAACGATCGGGATTTTTCAAGCAGATTACGATTATCGTTATAACTATGCGAATAGCGACGCCGAGAATGAGGCGTCCGTGATCTACCACGCGATTCGCGATGTGACTTTGATCTATGACGTGAACGTAAGGGCGTTCTACAGCGACGCGATTGTGTACGTGTCCTACTACGAGTTGACCGCAACCCATGTCTAATGCGTCGCGGGGCTTCACTGCAATGATTTTGCCCAACTACAGAACGAAGTGGCGTCGTGGTAAGCTGTTCGCACGAAGCACGCGGCATTTTGTAAAAATAATGGTAATAATAAAAGAATGTCTAGTTTACACTTTTTATGACACCGACGCACGTGTTGCGTAAAATAACAATAGCTTGCTTTTACCAAGCTAACGAACGGTCTTTTTGGATATAATTAGCGATTGCTTACTTTTTACTAAATTAATTGTGAGCGTTAAATCCTATCCCACTTCTGATTTTAGGAATCAGAAGTGATACACATAAAATAAGAAATACTTTACAACAGATTACAATCAATTTATTACAAAACTGGCCTAAGTAAACAATATTTCTTTATAATCTACTCAAAGTTACAATTACATTCAATTAAACAATCGCTAACTTTATCTACATGAAGTTAAACAATGACCAAAGAATAACAAAATGGAACAGACTCACAGTATCAACGCCAACCACCCTTATGCACGAAAACCAACCCGGAGAAAGAGAACGAACAGGACCGACTGCCCGCTTTTATAATATTGAAAACGGTGGTGGTGGGTGTCGATACTCGTACATGCGTAAGCATGTGTGAGAAGGCTTGGCTACTCGAAATTCCCATGTGCAGAGGGCTTGCACACTCGAAATTCCAACACTCTCGAAATTCCGCTAACAATATATATATATATATATATATATATATATATATATATATATATATATATATATATATATATTATATATATATATATATATATATATATATATATATATATATATATATATATATATATATATATATAACAACACTTTTGTGTACGCCATTTTCATATATAAGTGGCATAGACAAATGTGTTGCTATTTCCAGTTACCTATATGTCATGCAGATTCCCAGATGCCTATAGCTATCTAAATCTTGATCTTTGGCACCGAAATTATTCTAATTATATCATTACTCATATGTTGCAGGACAATGTCACCTGTAAAAACATATTACATGTAAATAATACATGCACATATGTGTTACGAATGAATTCATTGAGCTACTACTATTGCGCAATTTGGCTGGCACTATTAAGTGTGTTTAATAGCATATTTTTCTAATCTAATTAAAATGTTGACATGACTAAATGTAATAAGATATGTCTCTAACATGTTAGGCTTTTTAAATATTTTCTTATTGGCCACATTTTTTTTTCGCTTAGATCGTACGCGATGCCGAAACTCTCGCAAAGCGTATGGAGCATCGCGGCGCATGCGCATGCGATAATGATACTGGGGATGGTGCTGGAGTTTTGACTGCCATACCACATCAGTTTTACTGTGCTCAACTTCGGTAAGTTATTACTTGTATTTACCTATTTTAAGCTATTTTGATGTTTAGTATTATACACAGAAATCGCTTATATACTAAAGTCTTCAAAAGCGAAAGACAGTTTTAGCTCTTTTTGTATATATATCTTGCAATACGCTATCTGATTATTGTTGATACCGTCCTAAAACTAAAATATATACTTAACCTTCTTAAACTAATCGGATACTCTCAACGAAAACTGCTGCGAAATTGTTTTCAAAACATGTCCTGTGACATGAATTTAATAGATTCAGTAAATTACGTTGCATACATTATTTAATACGTAACACACGTAGTACATTTAATTATGCTCATATTTGGCCTGTTTCTTAGACTAACATTTTTCATTAAGTGATTTTACATTACTGATTTTATTATGTATCAACATTATAAGGCCCACTTCAGATCTATTATTTTTGAGGCATATTTTATAATAAAAATATATAATAAAAGAAAGCAGGGACTAAGCAACGGAGTGTTTTAACACTAAGTTCCCACAGTCCCTGCAGTTCCCTCTGCCTACCCTGCCAAGTGCGGGATAAAGCGTAAAGCTAAAAAAAACATATTTTAAAGTATACCTATCTATAATAGTTATTCTTTAATATTTGACTAATGAAATCCTTATTTCAATTTGTGTAACATCATCAGTATAACATTTAAATATTTCCTTGGCTTAGCATATTTTTATATAAGATTAAAAAGTGTGTTAGAAATGTTACTAAAACAAAATTAAACGAAAAGGAAATCCTGGCTCACGTCCAAGTGCGATTTACAATAGGTTCGTGTTACTTGGCAAGCCTCCAAAACTCCTTTGACAGATCGATTCTGTGGAAGCTGCGGTCTAGTTTTTCCGAGATGCCGTTTTCTGTATATAGCAATACAGCAATACACACAAGTTTTATATTTAACTACATAAATATAAAACACACACTATTAATATATATTTAAATTGTGTTTTTAATTTTTTATATATTATTTATCAGACATAATGTAATTAACATAGTCTCTTTAAAGTCATAATCATAATTCTTGTCATTTAGTATGACTGTCATTAGCCCATTTACCAAATCAAAATCTTAGTATAAGCAACGTTTAGATAATCAGTTCTTAAAATTATGTTACGAGGAATGCGGATGACAGTCATCTGATTTAAACTGTACTGCAATTTTCATCATTAAACAAATACGTCATCTCTCCGTGATTATGTGTATACGTAATTGTATAAAAAATCAACTGCGAAATAAAAATATAAAAAATTAAATGATAAAAATCTATGGTAGTTCACCATACTAGCTAGCTGAGATATTCTTAAGTGACGATGAAGAGCTTAAGTTCTACTTAGGGAATAATAGGTATTCATAATAAGCTTAGCTATTAGGTATTCGATAATAAGAAATTAAGATTATAATGAAATTATATAGTAAGAAGAGAAATTGGAGAAAATAGGGAAGCAACCATTGAGAATCTTCGTTTTTTAGGGTTCCGTGGCTAAATGGTAGACGGACGGATGGTAGATGGTAAACGGAACCTCTTATAGATTCGTCATGTCCATCTGGGACAGTCCATTTGTTTGGAAACTATGAGAAGAAGATTGTATGATAGATAGATGAACTTTGAACCAAAATAAGATTTTCACACAAAAGTTAAAAATAAAAAAACAAATTTTGGGGCTTCAAATCGGGCTTTAGTCAAATCGGATAGCTTGATTGCAATCATGAGCCTACATGGGCTCGTATTTCATTAGGTACATTCAAATCCATAATTCAGGTACTAGATATATAATTTAAAAAACCGGTCAAGTGCGAGTTGAACTCGCGTGGAAAGGGTTCCGTACACAATATAGTAAAATATTTTCCCTGAATTCGATAAAAAATGTTTTTAGGGAAAAATACGTTTTTTCCCTAAAAACATTTTTTATCGAATTTACCATTTTATTTTCAATTTATGAAATCCTTATAGGTTTTCCTGTAATCTACAAGCCATAAACTATATTCAGTCATTTTTTCAAAATTTTCGGCCCAGTAGTTTCGGAGATTAGGGGGGCGGGGTGAATGGTCAATTTTCGGCTTTTTTCATGAATATCATCGAAACTATTTATTATAAAAAATTAAAAAAAATATATTCGAGATCCTGTTAAAAAACAAGCCCTTTCGTTTGATATATGACTCAGTAAGGTTCGCAAATTTTTTTTTTAATTACCTAATTTGTCCCCCGAAAATTACCCTTGTTTCAAAAAAGTATTTTTTACGTTATACATCTGTGTTCGGGTCAGGGCATTATGCCATTTCTTCTGATTCGGTCTAGTAGATTCAGAGAAAATTGGCTGTGACAGACGGACGGACAGGAACACGAGTGATTCTATAAGGGTTCCGTTTTTTTATTTTTGTACGGAACCCTAAAAATACTTTATATTAAAACATCCATAAACTTTTATTTATTTATTTAGGGACAACCAACAGAAGTTACAACATTAGTTAGTAATTGCATAAAAGATATTCTTAGACTAAGAGTTAATTGCTTACTTCCAATTACAGGTCATCACAGCATGCATGAATAATTGAGATACAAAAAAAGTAAATATGATTAAGTTACAATAAACTTCAAAATTATTAATTTAAATACAAATTTGGTATACAAGCAGTCAGTCAAGAGTAATAAAAAGTACATTTTAAGTTTCTTAGAATAATTTCTATAAGTAAATAATAATTAAAAATAAAAATATTAAAAAATCATACCTATATCTAAAAGTTACGAAAAAATATTTGTCAAGATAATAATATACTTCAATGTTAATTTCATAATAATTCAAATTTAAATAGTTGCATATCATACTAAATTGTATAAAGATTAATTTGTTTTAACTTAATTATTTGTTGTGTTTTCCTGGTACAGAACACTTCATAGGCAAATCTGACTCGTACTTGACAAATTTTTATTTATCTTTGGATCAAAAAGTTAGATTATCAGAATACGTAGTATTATCTATCTATCTGGATACAGGCAGCACAACAGGAAAATAATGAAAACATAATTTTATTTTTCATTTTATCTCTATAAGACTTATGTATAAGCCCTGATTATCGTTTATGATATAAAATCATATGTTTGTATCAAAACGTTACACGCCTGAAAATGTTATATGCATTGTAACATAATAGATTGGTAAACCACAGCCTATTGATTACAATGCCATCGTCAAGTTACAAAACTGTGTGACCAAGATGAGTTTCTGTAATGTTGTATCGTTAAAGTAATGCGACGTTTAGAGTAAATAGGTAAATATATGTATAAAATTATATATACAATAAAGCAACCACGATTATGTTCAAGGCTCCTAATATAAATATATATATATATATATATATATATATATATATATATATATATATATATATATATATATATATATATATATATATATATATATATATATATATATATATATATATATATATATATATATATATATATATATATATATGTATATATGTATATATATATATATATGTATATATGTATATATGTATATATGTATATATGTATATGTATATATGTATATATGTATATATGTATATATGTATATATGTATATATGTATATATATATATATATATATATATATATATATATATATATATATATATATATATATATATATATATATATATATATATATATATATATATATATATATATATATATATATATATATATAAAGTAGTTTTGTATTACTTAATTGAGAGCTTGTGTACTTGCTTTAGATATCGTTGTGAAAGAAAATTGGGATTAATTAGTAACAAACATGATATAAAGAAATCAATAATATGTAAAATGATTATAGTACTTATATGAAATATTAAAGCCCCGACATCCTTCAGTCGCGTTTGACCTACTTAATATCAGTTCCCATAAAGCGCTTAAAGCGCTATATTATTCAAGAGTAAGCCTCCAGATATTGATAAAGGTTCGAGGAGAAGCACCAAGTTTTCTCAGTCATGACTGATTGCAGATCACCTAATAATAAAATTCAGTACAAAATGTTTTTTAAAAAATATTATATTTATATAATAATATGTAGTCGTATATCACGTTCATTATAAGTAAATTCAAGAGGACTAATATCCTTCTCAGCATATTGGTATGTAAAATGGAAATACCTCTCTATAAATACCGGAATGATCTAGGTACATTCCAATATAAAAATAACAAGATTCTTGTTAACATAGGTAAATTAAATTATTACTAAAAATATATACTTGAAGTTTACTTAGACCTCAATTTGAAATGTTGACGTTATGACAATATTAAACTGTTAATATTTTTTAATAAACTTTTATTCATTATTTTAAAAGCAACTATTATAAAACTTTGAAGACATTATAAAGAGCTTGCGTGTTTTTTACTTTTACTAACTAGGCCTAAAGCAACCTCCCTTCGCAATGTAGGCTCCAATTTACAATTATTGAAAGCATTTGAGTTTAATATTAGATCGTCCATACTATATATTGTCGACCTGTCTCAATCAAATGTATTGTCGTCTGACCCACTCTACAAGTAGATAATAGCAATCTATTGCGATTTCAGTCTCGTAACTACGCAATATAAACGCAGTAGGTCGTTAGTCAAATGTACAGGAAAATGTGATTAATTGCTCTTATAAGAAGCTTTTTGAGCTTAACAAAATTACGTTAATGAATTATATTTTTAAATTATTATTTTGTATTAAATTATTTAAAGAAACAAAAAATTGTAAAATTATAAGTGTCTATTTATTTCAGCGTTTCACTATTTCTTATTGTAGAAATTTTCACATAATTTATCCTAAGAACAAATGCTTTACTTAATATATATAACTAAACTTCGTAATTAAATTATGTTTTATTATTTTTAAAATAAACTCCATTAGAATCTTATTATGTGATATAGTATATTTGTGCACCGTTCGCATTACACAGTATCGTGCTCCTATAATTTACTCTCAACAGCTATTGCTAATTGAGTTTGCACTGTTACAATAATTCAAGGACGTATCGGACACTGTACTTGAAATATACGTTTAATATATTATGTTGGTGTAGGATTTATAAGGATAATGTATAAAGATTTATGTCATACTTTTACTTGTACCTAGTATATTTATATGTTTTCTTAATTCATTACAATAACAATAACATTATCTGGGGGCACGGCAGTGCCCCCGCCAAGTCGAGCAAAAAAAGCGGCACAGTCGTACCATTCTTTTCTCGAAGCAATTCAGGCCATTTTTGACACCCTATAATTTGGTTATGGATAAAACAAGAAACCCGAATTTTTAGTAACTAATCGAGTATTATATAAACACGGTATATTTCAAATTTCAGACAATTTGAGCCAGTAGTTTAAGAATGACAACTTGTTAAATTTTCTGTATTTTGTAACTCACTGACTCACCGATCATCAAAAGTCCAAGGCACTTCTAGTAGACATAGAAGCTTGAAATTTAGAATGCAAATAGAGTTTAGTGTTTTAATCATGGGAAAACTTAAATTTTTTTTTAATTTCGGTCCAGTTTTCCAAATACACCAACTGCATGAATAATAGTAGGAGAGCCCATTAGCTTACTTATAGCTATAGATAGCATTGTCCCAGGTACATAACAAAATGAGCTTGTAAATTTATAAAAAAAGGTCTGGAAAAGAATATAATTATAAAAATAGGCTCAAAAGTGTTGGGAGGATAGCAGATACGCGCGTAGAACCTCTTTTCTACGAATGACAATTATATTGAGTGTAATGTCATAGTTGATAAAAATAAAAGAATAAATATTTTTATGCAGTATTAAAGAGTCTTAATCTTTTATTATTTGATCAGGTTATGGGCCTCTCCCTGTCTGTTTAATGTAGTATAGTAAAAATTTAAAATATATTAGTTGATTTTGATCTAAAAATTTTGTACACGGTTGCCGAAGTTTTTTATATTTCAGCGATATTTTCTTGACAAAATGTCATTAAACGGGTCGTTGGTACAAATTGAAAAACATACTGGCCGAGATAATTGAACTAGCTGGAGTTTCGCAGTACAAGCATACCTGGAACTCGATGATTTATGGGAATGTGTCCAAGGACAAACACAGATCCAAAAAAAGAAACTAATATTATTAGTCGATCCGATAAATTTTATATATATACAAGATGCGACGACGTCAAAACAGATTTGGGAAAAATTAACAAAAGCATTTCAAGACTCTGGTCTACTTAGAAAAGTTGGTTTGTTGCGAGACTTAATTAATACCAATTTGGAAACAAGCATCAGTATAGAAGTCAGTAATACATCAACAAAATCATGAGCTCAACTCATAAGCTCAGAAACATCGGATTCAGTGTTGATGATGAATGGCTCGGGACTTTGATACTAGCAGGTTTGTCTGATGTGTACAAACCAATGATTATGGATATAGAAAGCTCAGGGGTAAAAGTTAGTGCAGACCTAATAAAAAGGAAACTTTTACAAGAAATAAAAGCTACGCCTCGTAATTCAGCTCTGTACATTAGTAATAAAAATACTCAAACTAAATTTAAAAATACTCAGCATCAGTCAAAGCCAAAAGGTCCAAGATGCTTTAATTGCAACAAATATGGGCACTTACGTGAAAATTGTTGGCATATAAAAAATAAATCACACAGCAGAAAAAACAATAAAGGTTTTGTAGCAGCTTTCTCGGCCTTGCAACTAAATGATTATATAAACTGGTGTATAGATTCAGGCGCTTCGATGCATATGACAATGAATAAAGATTTATTAAAGAAGGAAACTATACCACCGATACACACAATTAAAATTGTGTGACAATAAAACATTACAGGTCCAAAGCTGTGGTGATGTGTATAAAATATAAAAACATCAAAATTTAACGCAGCAATAATGGATTAGAATATACTAATAAAAACTTTGCTGATTATTTAAGGAAGAATAGAATATTACATCAGACTTCAAATCCACACACTCCACAACAGAACGGTCTGAGCGAGAGGATGAACCGGACATTGGTTGAACGAGCAAAGTGCATAATGCTTAATGCTGATTTATCAAAAAAATATGGGGCTGAAGCTGTAACAACTGCTGCATATATAATCAATCGCTCGCCCACACATGCTATATCAGAAATTACACCTCATGAAGTATGGACCGGAAAAAGGCCAGACTTAAGTGATCTTAGAATATTTGGTTGTCCTGCTATGGTTCACAAACCTAAAGAAAAGCGTCAAAAATTAAATGTGAAACCTCAGAAGCTAATCTTTGTTCGGTACAGCGATTGTACAAAAGGCTATCGTTTCATAAACCCGAAAACTAATAAAGCAGTAATCAGTCGGGATGTACATTTTTTAGAAGAAAACATAAAAAGTAAAATAGTAGAATCAACTTCTTTTTCAGCACCTGAAACTAAAATAAATAATCTTCTTTATTTCTTCAAATAATCTGAGTAATAATATGACAGATACTTCTAGTAATATAGATTATGAAGATCCACTAGATCCTACATACTTACCAAGTCAGAGTGTTGATGACAGGCAATATGCCTGCAAATGAAACATTGATTAAAACCCGTCAACAAAGAAAGTTGCAAACGAATGACGAGAATTTATCATTATACATCTGCATGAATGGTGAATCTGCATCAAGCCTTCTTAATAATGATCCTCCGAGCTTAGAAGACGCTCTTCAAAGTAATGAATCTAAAGAATGGAATCAGGCAATGAAAGAAGAGTACGAGTAACTCATTCTCAATAATACTTGGTCTTTAGTAGATTTACCTATTGGAAAAAAGCTATTCCATGCAAATGGGTTTTCAAACGAAAGTTTGATCACACTGGAGAAATTGGAAGACTTGTAATTAAGGGCTATAAGCAGAAAAAAGGAATAGATTACAATGGGATATACGCACCTGTTGTACGATACACGTAGGTTAGATATCTCATAGTTAGAGCTGCAAAAAACAATCTAGAAGTTCATCAAATGGACGCCACTACAGCATTTCTGCAAGGAGATGTTGATGAAGATATTTACATAACTCAACCACCCGCTTTTGATCGAGGAGAGAAAGTATGCCACTTACAGTAGACAGTGGAACAAAAAGTTAAACTCTGTGTTGTTAAAAATTGGCATGAAACATACCTTATCAAGAAGTTATTGGGTGCTTATTATCACAAGCGATATAGCATATATTGTAAATTCTTTAAGTCGGTATAATTGTCAACCCACTGCAGAGCATTGGACTACACTTAAGAGAGTCTTAAGATATTTAAGAGCCATCATTGATTATAAATTGACATATGATGGAAACTCAGAAGGCAACATTACAGGTTATTGTGATGCTGATTGGGCCACTCATTCTGAAGACCGTAGATTCTGCACTGGATATGTTTTTATTTTTCAAGGTGTTGCGATAAATTGGTGCTCTAAAAAACAGCTAACTATAGCCCTTTCGAGAACTGAGGGTGAATAGCGATATGGCTGAAACAACTAGATGCAGAATTTTGGCCTGAATTATCAGCTATTCCTATTATTATTTATTGCGACAATCAAAGTGCCATTCGTATTTCAGGAAATGAATCATCAACGCAGCAAACACATCGATGTTCGCTATTACTTTATCAGCGAAAATATTATTGCCAAACAAGTTCTAATAAAATGCCAAAGAAGTCAAGACATGACTGCGGACATTTTGAGTAAGGGACTGCGTAGACTAAAACATGAAGCTTTCAGTAGAGCGATGGGTCTGCGTTCAGGAGAGAATGTTGGGGGGAACGCAGATATGCGCGTAGTACCTCTTTTCTACGAAGGAAATTATATTGTGTGTAATGTCATTGTTGATAAAAAATAAAATAATAAATATTTTTATGCTGCATTAAAGAGTCTTAATCTTTTATTATTTCATCAAAAAGTCATGTTACGGCGAAACATTGACGTGAGTCTCGGTTAGTTAATGGGTCTATCGGTATAGTGCGAATAGTAAAGATTGATCCCGAAAATTCAAAAATAATTAAGAATATATTACACATACAATTTAATAATTTACCTAATGTTTACGAACTTGGTCCGGTCAAAACTAAACTTGAAATTATTAGTAGAACCTATGTTCATCGCTAACAATTTACCATATGTATAGCTAGCATTGGCTATACATAAAAGGTCTAAATCTAAGTAATGCGCTGATGAATATAGGTTTTGCAGTGTTTACTTCCGGTCAAGCTTACGTGACACTTTCGAGAGTTACAAATTTGTGAATACAACAGATTAAAAATTATATACCGTCTAGACTTGTCAAAAATTGTGACATCCGAGAAAAAGCCATAAGAGACAGGCAGTGGGCTTTGAGAAAAACTGTAGCTGAAGCTCAAAAAGTAGTACCGGAAAAGAAAATGAGGAAGATTCATACAAAAATAAGAGAATATCATAAGACAAAGCCTTTAACAAAATTCTTTAGAATTAAATAGTACCAAAAAGTAGGACTCTTCAAAAAGAAGTGAGATGCCACCAAAAACATTCTGTAAAAAAACCCAAGTCTCGCAGCTCACTCTTTCTACCGTAAAAAGCTGTGAGATGTATGTAATACCAAGTCGGTTAATCTATTAAGTCTCTACTTAAAGGACCTTCTGTCTTAAGTTATTATCGTGCCAATATGAAAATATTTTACGTTTTAAACAAATAGATCGACTTGGACATCGCATAAAAACACAACGAATATGACAATTACATTAGATTCTCTAGTCTATTGCAACTCACGCGATTGAATCTCTCATCTCCAAAACAAATTATAAATGTATTATCTTTTCCAAGCGACTCATAGGATAGCAACATGGCTCTGAAAGCATTTAAACTAAACCGAGAAGTTGATACGGGTTTAGTGCAATTACATAATTCACTAATAAATACTCTTTTTCGCCATTCAAATTTCAGGAGCATTAAATTATTTGAAATACTTACCTCAATCATCATATTTGGAAGGACTCTGGTGAGAAATTCGGTTGCTAATACATACTAATAATCGAATCATGCGATGTCCAAGTCGATCTATTTGTTTAAAACGTAAAATATTTTCATATTGGCATGATAATAACTTAAGACAGAAGATTAACCGACTTGGTATTACATACATCTCACAACTTTTTACGGTAGAAAGACTGAGCTGCGAGACTTGGGTTTTTTTACAGAATGTTTTTGGTGGCTAAAAAATATTACGAGATTAGAAGCATAAGGAATTGTTTCACTTCCAAGAGCTATACTGATATAGCACAAAATCTATATTTTGTTTACATTGTCAACTATTTTAGGCTAATATTACAAAAATTGCTAATATTTATTCCTGTAGCTTAACTTTACGTATATAGGAGGTGTCTAGATATGAAAACAATAAGTAAAGGGGACAAGGCACCCCTTTTACATTATTCAGGTCACGAGAGTTATGACTTAAGTGGTTTGTCATGCAGGACACTGTTCTCGTATTTGCTTGCCATATTGCAAACAATGCTAGCTTATATGACGTGTGTAGGAAGAAATTTTAATTTTTCTCATTATTACTAAAGTATTAATCTTGATGTTTATTAATATTACATAACAATTAATAATTTAAATAAAACGCGACTGCAATGACGGAGAGGCCTGCCTGTAAACGTAACGGTTTATGGGTTCGATTCTCACTTGGAGAAGATGATTTTTTTTATTTCCATTCTCTTCGCTCTGGCAATTAGACTAAGCGTGGCGTTCAGTTCCGCCACTCCAAATCGGGGAACGGAGTGTCTCAACACTAGGTTCCTTACGGTTGTTCGGCGGTTGTTACGGTTGTTGTTGTGGCTCCTTCTGCTTACCCTGCCATATGCGGGATAAAGCGTGAAGAATAAAAAATATACGTATTTAATAATAATTAATTAATACTATTCATGATATGGTAGATAAGAGTACTTGAGCACTCGCTTGACTACAAGTAAGTAGTTACTCACTAAAAAATAAGTTTCTTAAGGCATAATTAAACGAAACATTTTTTTTGTTTTATACAGACGTACAGCAATTTAATTGAATTCACTCATGACTTCCTACAATCATTAAAGGTTTAATTTAAATCAATTTCTCAGTAACTACATTACTGAGTAACTAAGTAACTAAGCTGATATTGTTAACAATTTTCATTACAAGTCTCATTACGAACGACTCGTATTATAATGTATTCCAGCGTTAAATTAATATTTATTTATTTCAGTGAACTGTTATTTTTGAATTTGATGAACGAAATCCTGAAAAATATTTGTTGCCGTTTAAATGACTGAAGGTCGTTACTTAGTCATTTTGATAACTAGCGTTTACTTAAAGAATACATATAATATGTAAGAGGGCGCAGGTTCAAATCCCGCTGCGGTAAAAATTTTTCATCAGGATAGAAAAATAATTTTTCTTTAAGTATAAAGTATTTTTTTATGCTCCGTGTGGATTACCACTTTAAAAATTGTAAAAATACTAAGTTTTAGGTTAGTTTTGTTGAAAGTGGCAACACTAAATTTGTTGCTTTATGAAAAAAATTATAAAAAACGTACACTATGTAATGTAATGCATTATTTTTTGAATATCATTAAAATATCTTTTAAGACAGAATCTTGTTCAGACACTTTGAAAGCGGAACTTAACGCCGAGCGTTGTCTTGTTACTAGAGGGTCGAAATGTATCTTATTAAATCAGTGATTGCAAATCGAACTCACGGCTGTTCACATAAGACAATACTACGCTATCGCATCGCTAATCTTGAAAAGATCCAAGAAGTATTAAAAACATACGTTTCAAGCTTAAAATTAACTCATCTCGTCTCTTCAGTAAGCGCGCAATTAATTTATATTAATGATGAAGTTAAAAATACAATGACAGACGGTAGATCATTAAAACTTTTAATTTTACGTCGCAAATTACCGCAAATCGCTAAGATAAAATATGTTTTTCAATGAATATATAAATATAAATTATAGATAACTATTATGACTACTCCTTTATTTACATTTACATTGTATAGGTAAAGTTATACAAATTTGCATAATATATGGAGAGTATTTACAATTTTCATAAAAATATATAGGTGTTGTAGCTATAATATATTGCATTTAATTGCATTATACAAAATTAGTTATTTATTTTATCCTTTGATCCTATGTCGTGAATTGTGTGAGCTTTCAGATCCAACATATATCTTGGATTTAATCTCTTTAGACGTGAGAAAGGGTTGCCTGTAGATTTAGATAGTCACAGGTTCAATCCCAACTAGAAGAAAATTTAATATAAAGATTATTTTCAAATTATAAATATATTTAGACAGTTCCTAATAATAAAATGGACTAAGTGTGGAGGAGACATGACTTAACGCTGTTCAAATCATATTTGAAAGTATGTAGGCGTGTATATACATATTGTATGCGTAGGTTTCATCATGCTAGCTCGATGTGAGATTGTTTTGATGTGAGACTGTAGGCGGTTAATATATTTTTAGTACTGAACAGCCATTGTTCTAACTGAAAGCTTCATTATATTGGTTACTATTGCTATACAACCACATATATTTTATAACAGGATTTTGGCATTTAATTATTATGAATATACTACTTTACAAAGATTTTGAGAACCGTCATGGCGCTGAGGCGTAGCGTCTGACTGTAAACGCCACTGTTTTTGGGTTCGATTCCCACTTAGGGAAGATCCATTTCCTTTATTCTGGCAACTAGGCAAAGCGTGTCGTTCAAGTTCCACCACTCTAAAGCTAATAATACAAAAAATACATTTTAAATATGTAATGAGTTTAATTTTATAAATTTGAGCCCGTCTCAAATAAAATCTTCAAATAAATCAATAAAGATTGAAGAAAATAGTGTGTAAAGTTTACTTACTTTGCAATATTTATTTAAAATAAAAATGATTTACAGTAGTTTTAAATAGAATAATATAGTTAATTATAAGTTACTAGTTTCTGTCTGTTAATTGATTTACTAGAATTCAAAACAATCCCCATCGTGTTATATACATGCTCCGCCTATGTTAGGTTAGGATAGACATTAGGTTAGGTTATGCATGTGTACGTTTTTACTATACTTATTTATATAGTTCCATGAAACGTCTATATAATATTTATATTTCTTTAAGTAAAATTGAAAACCATGCCATATGTGCTGCAAATATAAGTATAAAAATAAATATATTTATACAACTCTACTCAATCTCATTATAAAGTCAATTCAAAAGAACTCGCCTACTTCTGGGCATTATCGGTTTTATTACTCAACAATGGTTAATAAAACACCAATACGATCTACTTAACTTTCAATAACAGTTTAATGCAGCATATCTAATTTTCACTTAATTGATTCACATATCGTTTGTTTTTATGATTAACCGCTTTAAACTTTATTCAATTGAAGACATGTAGTGTTAGGACACTCTTTTCTCCACTTTTATCCCGAGTTCTAGTTATTACTTAGTATGTGGCCTAAATATACCGCTATCGCGTTGCACCATAATATTTATAATATTAAGTGTTACATATATTAAGTGTTACAAGCGGGGACGAAGAAAGCAGGGACTAAGCAACGGAGTGTCTTAACACTAGGTTCCCACGGTCCATGCAGTTCCCTCTGCCTACCCTGCCAAGTGCGGGATAAAGCGTGAAGCTAAAAAAAAAGAGTTACATGTAAATGTAACAGCCTAGTCAAAGTAGTATTGAACTCTCTCTCTCTCCCTGAATTTTATGTGTACATATCTGTTTATCATTTCGATTCCAATGTTGATTATTATTTATTATATTACTTCAAATAAGTATAATTGGTACAATTATGAATGTTTTCTCAGCGATAACGTAGAGTAGTAGAAATGTACTCAGCTCTCAAGAGGGTAAATATTAGTTTCCACAGACAATAGCCGGAAAAACAAAAGCATTCACTGCTTGTCTTTGCCTTTGTTCCGACTACATACTAATTAGTGAGATTATTACACACACACACACACATTTATATATAATATATATATATATATATATATATATATATATATATATATATATATATATATATATATATATATATATATATATATATATATATATATATATATATATATATATATATATATATATATATATATATATATATATATATATATATATATATATATATGAATTAATCAGTTTTTTATTGTTTTATTTTAAAATCTCTCAGTATTATTCAGGTATACTTAAATATTATCTAGCTAAAAGTAGAAATAAAATAAACAAGACAGTGTACATAAAGAATAATCTATGATGAAATTTATTTATGTATTGAGATAACTAAGCCCGATTCATAGTAATGAATTGTGTTGTGTTTGTTAAACAAAAATGTAGAGCTATCCAGTTTTTATCTAGTTAGTACCTCGTTACATCGCTTATTCTTTAAATAAAATAAACCAAGCAATCAAATTTGCTTATCATTTTGTATTATTATTTAGTATCGTTATAAATTAAAAATGTATGCTTATACATTTTTTGATATAAACATCAAATATATGTAATGATATTTCTGTTCCAATCTCTTTTGGAATATTACATTCTTGTACAAATTTTAAAATAGATTCTACATATTAATAAAAAAGTATTAAGAATAACGTAATAAATATTTCGTTTTACGTCTTTAAAAGTAACTACGGTACCGCATAGTACCAGTGGATTAACTTATGGATTTTCAGCTCATGCACGAGTGGCGACCCTGAACTTCAACGTTTTTATCTTTTCAATATCTGTTTCACATACTAGTACATACCTGTAACAATAGCTTGTAATGAATAACATACTTATTGTTATTCTATCTTGATCGCCGATTAAATAACACAATGCCAAGTATAAGTCTTTGTTTTCAGCATTGAATCTGAATTAAATATTCATCTTGATATATTATATGGATCATTTCGATTTTAATTTCATTTAAAATGCATAAAATTCGCAATAAGTTATGACATCTAAGAATTTCTTAAGCCAACACAACACTACTTACATATTGCTTCAAAATCTAAAAATGTACAATTTTCAACAAGGAAATTATGCCGCTCTTTATCTGTAACGTAATTACACAAGTAAGTTGACTTGGGGTATAATTCAATAAAACCGAATTAGAGCTTAAGATATTAGATAGTGGACGATAACTGATAACACACAGATATCACGAGGCTGTCTCGTGTGTATTGACCTTTTTCGGTATATGCACTTTATCTCGTGTTTATACTATAAATTATGAGGTCGTAGAATATGTACTACGTAATTGACATTACTATCATATTTGTTGATACGTTTTCTACACAGTCATTAATTGATGTTTTATTTCGTAATGATTGTCTAATCGGTGTTCGTCTGTTGTTATGGTTAATTTTTACAGGAAAATTGTTTCATGAAATCCCCAATATTATTGAAAAAAATAGAGACTATAATATACTTTATATGAATTTTATTACAGATAAGTATAATTGAAATATAGGCTATTATAAAATATTTAGAGACATTTTATGAAACCAGTTCACTAGTTCAGGAACTATTAGATGAGTTAAAAATAATATTTTGATAGTCGTTTATAGAAGACTTAGTTAATGAAGAAAGGCATAACGTACTGACTCTGTATATGTAATTAGTTAATCATGTAAATATAGGCATGTTCTGTAGCATTTTGACTATGAATGTGTCATAGTTTTTTCTAGGGTTTAAAGGATAGATAAAAGAAAAAATTCCAAAAATTTTTGTATGGCCTTCCTGCTATAATTGCTTAATATTATATAAATATTTGGTTTAAACCGATTACTTAGTGCTTTTCCCAGGATACTTGTTATCCGGCAGTAATCTTAATTACATGTCCACTAATCTGTAGCTACGCGTTACCTGTTAGCGCCGCAAACGTGAAATCAATCAATACAAAGTTTGCGATAACCATAATATTATACGATAGGAATTAATAGTTTAATGCTCGTAAAGATACAAGATATGGAGTTATCTATTAAATAGTTGTCTCTGACATTCGACATATTGTTGTCATAATCATCAACATCTATAGGCGAAGTGGCTTAGATAAGGTGCGTACAGCAATGTAAAATACAATGACAAGTATTTTATATTGATAGCCTTTGTAGGTTATCTGTATGGAATTTTTTTCCGACAAAACATTATTATTGTTTTGTACGTTTTTGTTGTGTATGATTTTTTTTCTTTATTTACTTTTTTGGAATGAGCTTTGTAAATGTCGTAGTTATAAAAAGCAATAATAGGCACGGAAGTGCAGTAACAATTGTTAAGTATTAATCCAAGAGGGGTAAAGAACAGATAAAATATAAAAATGTTCGCCACACGTGATCCTATGCAGTAGCAGTATCAAGGCTGCGGTAATAAAGTCGATGCGAAACCTAAAAGTATTTTATTCATTATTTCATTAATAATTAGAAGTATTTATTTTATGCGCAGTTTCATAAAATTGTATTTAATTATTAGCATATACGAGACTATTGTTTTCTGTACAGTTGCTATTCCCACAGGTATATCAAGAGCTAATTCAATGTGACTGGAATTTCAATGTAGATACGATTTAAAGATGACCTATCCAGTATACTTAACTACAAAGTATGATTTCGACTATAAAACATATTTATTTATTTTTGTATATATTATTTATATATATTTACTATAATTAATTTAGATATAATTGGTCGTAATAGATTTAGATTCATAGTTAAAAGTGTTAATTGAAATGTTTTTTTCAACTTTATTGCGTCTAATAATATAATAATGCCTAATCTTTTAATCATACGAAAATAATGATAAATATAAATAATCGTCCATTGACAAACGAACTATGGTGTGTTGTTTGTTACTAAAAGCATCTTATGCGAACTTTATTTAGTAACAAAACGATAAATAAAAAACTCAAACATTTCCAAGAATATAATTTGTCAATTTTTACATTTCTTATAATCATATCCAGTACAAAAATTATATAATTTTAGCACACATTCAACTAAGTTTCTATTATTTTATGCGAGGTTGCAGGAAAAAGCTTATATAAAAGATACACTATATTTTTCCACATAATTTTTATTTAAAGCATTATCAGGCTATCATATCAATTTGTACAAACTACAAGGAAAATTTAGACGTAAATAACTTTAAATTATATACGAAAAAATTAAATTAAAACAAACAGTGATATCGTTAAACCGTACTCAACTTTGACCTTTAACTACCTTCGTCAGCTATTTCAATATCAAACGCCTGTTGTGCACACTACTTTGGTATAGGTATTTGCTGCAGTTAGAAATGAAATTAGTGAGTCAGTGTTTGTAGTAACTTTGAAAGTTAGTATGTGTATATATCTTAGTATATCGTTTTATACTTTTATCTTTTATATATTAAGGATATCCAGACCGGATATTATTCTATATCGAAGCCTAAAACGCATAGTACTGGTAGAACTTAAAGTTCCGTGGGAAACAAATATCCCGAAAAGTCAAAAATATTTCGATCTTACAAACGAACTGACCTAGCTAGAGAGCTAGCTTATATGCGGTTGAAGTACGAGCAAAAGGTATAACAGCGAATTCTCTCTATAGTTTACTAAAAGATCTCGCCTGTCTAGAACTATCACAAATTCATTTCTAGAACGCACTTTGAAGGCGGCTTTGGTAGAATCATTTAAAATTTGGTTAGGTAGTGGGAGGGACTCAAGTAGTGAAGATGAGCGTTAATGCATTTTAAAGGGGCCCTTTAAACCTACACTTGGGTCGCAAGTCCCAAGCGCTGCTCGGAGCTCCTCTTCCAACAACACGATGGGCCCGGCACCCGCACAGTGAATCCATGGAACGCTAAGTTGTTTCTTCTCAATTTTAAGAATATCTAAGTATTATCACAATATATTTTTTATTTCAATTTATCAAATTGAATGATAACATATAATATACTGTTAATAATAAAAGTCATCGATTTGGAACGTGTTAACGATTTCACCCACAAATTTGATGTTCGCTAATCTTATTACTTCTTAATGTTGCTTTTTAAGGCTTCATCCTTTGTTTTAATCTTGACACAAGTTGGAAAACTAGTTTCTTAATGAATATATAATTCATTCGGCGAAGTTCAGCGGCCAGTGTGAACGGTAAATATCCCAATGCGTCCGCTATGTTGGCACCACTCCAGCCGTCGGCATTCCGTATAGTAAACATGAAAAACCATGTGCTTACCATTTCATGGTGGCACGGGTTGCATGTTTATGTCAATGCAACGATATTTACACTCGAAAAGAAATATTAACTACATGTTTTAGTACATATATTTTAATTGCTAGGTAGTTATTGTGAATTTGTTCTTACTATAATACCAGAGCAGTGCATTGTAGGTACAGGTAAATGGAAATTCACTCTTTAACAATGTAATACAGTAAAATAAGTAATTGCTAATTGCGAGCGATGCTTGTGTAGTTTATTCTGTTAAATAACCAAATTATATGTCAACTTTATTTATTATTATAATAATATCATAACGTTATATTATTCAGGCTCAATTAATTCACTATCCGCTTGCTTCAACGTTCATCGAATCCTGCCTTGTATTCTAGCTACGTATTGGAAATCAATAGCTTTGAAATGTCACGAAGCGGTTTGATTTGTCAATATTAACTATTATAATAGGATTTCAGTGAATAATAATATAATATCTCTTCAGAGGATACGAGGAGTCACTTTTAAAGAAATCCACAATTAAGAGGTTGTAGCTGCTAAAATTTATAATTACCCGCTACGAAAACTTGAATTTTAGAAACTATATACCTTTACCATATATACCAATTATATTATTAAAAATAAACTTACACGACTTGTATTGTAACATTCAAGAGATTTATATTACTTAAATAACTTATATGTTACAAATTTTATATGTATTTAAGTGTAAATGGCATGACATAACCTACTTATATTTGAATGTATCAGTGTCGTCTCAAGTACTAATTGTGTTTATAACCACACCCTATGGTTGTAAATTTAACAGTTGGCTACGCTTATTCAGTACTTACTATATAAATACTAGTCATGTTATAATATTTAATAAAAATGATAATCGGATTTAAAAATAAAATGGATTTATATATGGTTTTCAATTGAGTTTAGCTGGTTGAAATATTACAAATGCAATTAAGACCCTTCTTAGAATTGACATGGACAAATTTCTTGCGTGACCTAAAATTTGTAAGTAGTTTTGCTTAGTTCTTAAAATGAAATACCTACCTATACCTTATTGTAATATTATAAGTTATGTTATGTTGTAGATAATATAAGTAATATTGTATAGAATTAATTTTATACAATACTTATTTAGTAGCTTCAATATTTATTTAGTAAGTATAATCTATATTTATTTTCATTTTGTTTGTTTGAGGACCGTCGTGGCGCAGAGGCGCAACTGCCTGTAACGCGATGGTTTCTGGGTTCGATCCCCAGTCGGAGAAGATGGATTTTTCTATTTCCATTTTCTTGGTTCTTGCAAACTAGGCAAAGCGCGGCGTTGAGTTCCGCCACTCAACACGCAACGCCTCGAAAAAGGCGGAAAGTGGGGACAAAGAAAGCAGGGACTAAGCAACGGAGTGTCTTAACACAAGGTTCCCACGGTTCCTGCAGTTCCCTCTGCCTATCCTGCCATGTGCGGGATAAAGCGTGAAGCTTCATTTTGCTATTAGATTGAAATATCTCTAGTATAAAACAAAATCGCTATTTGTCACTAAATATATTTAGATCTTTAAAACTTTAAAACAGATTTTGATGTTTTGTTTCATAGACTGCTTCAAGAAGAAGATTTATATTTATAATACATGTTTATAATACATATAGTAATTGAACCCTGGTAATTTTAGAGATTTTTATTGTGATCTCTTTTACATCGCTCTTTCAAGAGAAATCTCTTAAGAAAATATTTGTATTGTAATTTCATAAAAAACTGAACATGTGTGTGTTTGAGTGTGTGTGTGTAAATTTTCAAATTTCGCGTCTTATGTCGCTAGTGGCACTGTTGTTCTACTGTGACGTCAGTTGACAATTGAAATGCCATTGCTTATTATGTATTAAGAAAGTATGATGTCGTATCATAGTATCTATAAGTCGTTTCTATAAATACATATCACTTATAATAAAATTTATAGTGTAATTTCCTAATAATAAAATATATCTACATTAAGACAGTTTTAGAGTCCCGTGTATCTTTGAGTAATATCAATCTGCTTTATAGATTTTCTTAAAAAATAAATAATTATTTTAGTAATAACACATTTAAATTGCACTAAAGCTTACAAAGATTACAAAATAGAAATTGTTTTTAAGACACTTTAACATTGCTTGACCTTGAGCTTTTTAATTGAACTTTCATTATAAGCGTAAAGAAACTTTAATCATGATTAAAATTTATTCTATCACCTATCTCCATTAATTTACTTAATACATTTTATATTATTGTAAAAAATATATATTTTTCGAGCGCGGAAAATATTTTAACGATGTTCTAGATATAGATACTCGTTTTGTTATGAGTACAATGACCCGATTGAAATTTATGTTGAAACTAGTATCTGATCGCGTAATGACAAATAATTTTTTGACTATCGTCATGTTAAGTATTCAATAGTTATCAGTAATCATACTTGGATATGAAAAGAAATACGTAGGCGAAGTCAGTAAAGTGTCAATGACACTCTGTTCTCTACATTCTACCTGAGACATTGCTATAATAGTAATACATTCGCTCTGGTGTGAAAACCCACTATCACTACTATCCCGTATCAAACGCAGTCCCATGACACCAATATGGAAAATAATGCTTTGTGTATTTATTTTTTATGCATTAAGCATAAAAAGTTATGACTAGCTTGGTATAGATAAGTACGATATTTATAAGTAAGATATAATAAAAACGATACGACGTAAATAAAGTACGGTACGATATTTATAGGTAATTTAATATTAAACTATACATTATATATTTCTATACGTTCTATTTTGCATCTTATAAAGAAATGCTTTCGACATTGGTTAAAAAAGTCATGATCATCATAAATGTTATGACAAAAAGCTCTGTGAAATGCTTTAGTTGCAAGCATATATTCTTTACGCTGTGTATATATAGTTAAGTAAGATAAAGATCAAAGACAACAAACATCTCAATTTAGGTCTTTCAGATGACTATTGCACAATATTATACGAAATAACGAGTAGGTAACCTTTCATTATCTATTGACGTCACTACTTTGCCGTAAAATTTCCACTATGTAAATTACCATCCAGAAAATATTTTTCATTATCCTTTTGTATATTTCTTAATATTGCAATATATATGTATAAATTGTAAGAATGCAAGTAATAATAATGATATTATTTAATTTTGATTAAAACTGTTTCATAGACGGAAAAGTTCTAAAACAATTCTAATAACCTTGGTGTAGCAAAGTCATTTATGCTTAATTTTAATTTTCTAGAAACATTACGTCGAATTCGTTTCAAACTTAATAACTAAGTACTAAATAATTGCCTAAAATATTTACATAACCTTTATATATATTGATCTATTTTAGTATTTTTCCTAAGTAAAATATGAATATAGTTGCGTTGATATAACCATGTCTAGCGTAGAAGATTGATGCGACATTGGAGGAATTTGCTCCGGCGTATATTGGTCAATAGTGCTGGTTACAGTGACGCAGATGTGCGCGCGCATCTCCCATCTCGTTTTGCTCCTTTGACCTTTAAAGAACACTGCTGAACAAATTCGTTTTTGTTTTTTTTTTTTAGACAAAGGGCTATTTTAGTTTAAAAATCGTTTGGTAATCAAACAATAGTACTATTTTATGTCACATCAGTACATATTAAATAGTAAAAGCAATATTTATATATGTATATATATATATATATAATATATATATATATATATATATATATATATATATATATATATATATATATATATATATATATATATATATATATATATATATATATATATATATATATATATATATATATATATATATATATATATATATATATATATATATATATATATATATATATATATATATATATATATATATATATATATATATATATATATATATATATATATATATATATAGATATAAATCTGAGGAAATAATAGATTCCATATTTTTAAATAAATTAATATGTTAAATATAATTTTCTTATTCTTTTTGAAAAGTTTCTACCAACATACATATATTGATTTCAAATAGTTGTACAAAGTTCTTGCTTGAATTATATAGATAGGTATAATCTATATAGACTTACTGTCTATATATAATGTTAGTTCTACATCACATGTAGTACATGTTTGCGTAACTGTACACTTTGGACGCGGTTAAATATGAAATATAAATTATATATCATATTTAACCGTGTCCAAATAATATTATTAATAATAATAAATTATATATAATAAAATATACACATTGCCAAAGTTTACGTATTTGATCAAATTCCCCGTGTACATATCCCGTCAATACAACATTTAATCTCTCCATTTCGATCATTTCAGAGACAGTCACCAGCTAGACTTACCTGCATTCGGTCACTATGCTACTGGTATCTTCTTTTTGGACAAGCTCCATCATCAGGATATTGAGAAGAAGTTTCAAGAACTTGCTGAGAGCCTCGGACTTAGCGTGATCTGTTGGAGGACTGTGCCAACTAATAACTCTACCATTGGTAATTTATATTTTATATTAAATCTTATCAATGTGAATAAATATTGATTAGTACTAGAAAAAAAAAACAAAAAAGAAATAGGTTTTATTAAAACTAGAGCCAATGTTTTCACGAAACTATTCATGTTGCCTTAAAATGTTAACAGTTGTACCTATTCTGATGATCTTGTAGAGCTATCATGTTTTTTCGTTAACCTTTTTTAAATATGTGATCAATATTGTTATGGGTTTCTTTCACATTCAATTTTTCGATAATTTATTTAAAAAAATGACTAAGTAAAGACCATCTTAATTATGAAAAAAGTGTTTTGATTTTAATATCAGTGAAAGAACCCCTTAATATGAATGTCATGTTATTTTGTCTATCAAACGTTTCGATCACCATCATCGAACATTTGTCCAGCTTTTGTGCATACGGGCAGTTTGCGATTTGCGGCTATCATTCCAGGTCGTACACGTAGTCTAAGTCGGTTGGGTCGTTAACGCGGCCGAGCGGTCTTGCGATGCTTGACCATACGGTTTGTTTAATTTAAAAATATGAAGTGCTCTCCATGGGAAATTCGTTTAATTCTCATCTGTATCTTGATTGCGTTTTAGAGTTAAAAATTATAAATATAACACAGCAAAAGCATTTCGAAATTAAATTACTTATTAAAAGCTTTATTTACATATTGTACATAATTGGTATTGGAATTAATTTCGAAAAGCACTTGTGCAACCAATTATCGCTCTTATACAGTTCGAGAATAAAACGAGTTTCCCTCGCTATATTTGGCGAAGAATTCTATCAATTTGCACTGATATTTAGTACACATTTATTGAACTACTTGTTTCTTTCGCAAAGTGCAAATTGATGGCAATATGGCTTTATATTAAGGTGAATATGGCATGGGCTCGTAATAACTCAATATTATGAATATATCGAAAATATATTTATTACTTCCTAATTTATTATATACAATTAATCAAATATTTATAATGCCGAGCCTGTGCCAAGAAAATGTACCTAAATTTATTTATACTTTTGTTATTAGCTTGAGATATGTTTTTGTATATTTTATATATCTTAAATACATCATCACTACAATCTCAAGTTAAATATACTATGTCGTATGACGCTTCGATGGTAAAAGCAATATATAACAATATGAATGCAATTTAAAAAATATTAGACCAAATATAATAAAATATTTTCATTTGAAAGTCATATTACATAGCAGCTTTAGTAATAAATTTTCACATTTTCACAATTACCATCAGAGCGCGTTTCTATAGTACCATCTAGGTTGTAATAAATTAAGAAAACATAGGGGCGATACAGAGATCAGTCAGTAATGGCCTTATTTGGCTCGCTTTCAGGTCAGGTGGCTCGTAACTCGGAGCCATATATGCGTCAAGTGTTTGTTACCGGAGATATCAGCGACGAAAAGCAACTCGCACGTCAGGTAAGTCCTTGGGCGCGAGATGACAGAACGAAACGTCTAGGTGCAACACTAAACGTTAAACGTTAAACCAATTGAGTATGAACTTGCAATGTTAAAGGAAATTGCAATTTCAAACTCGTCCCATCCTTTTTCTAGGACCCAAAGCACTTTTGAAGCATTTTTTTCAGATCGTTGAAACGCGCGCGCGGCTCGGAGGACGTCGCTCTACGTAACTAACGTGATTTAAAGTAAACTTATCTATCGTATACGTTTTAGTTTACTTTCGTGTGTTTTTGTTTTGTGGGGCGATCTGTGGAATGGCTTTTACGATGTTCGCAGGTCTTCGTGCTGCGTAAACGAGCCTCCCACGAACTAGTGGTGCCGGGTGCACGTTTCTACATATGCAGCTTGTCTCTGAGAACTGTTGTGTACAAAGGCTTGCTTACCTCGAACCAACTATGGGTAAGTCCAAATACTGAAGTAAAAATGTTAAGTACAGTCTTAATGAATTGTTGAATATTTAGTTTTTCTATATGATAAAACATGTAATATAAAGTTTAAACTAATAATATAGTTTCCTGCACATACAATATATAATATATATGTTTTAGGAATACTTCAAGGATCTCAGCAACCCAGCGTTTACTACCTACTTGGCACTTGTGCATACTCGTTTCTCGACCAACACCTTCCCCAGCTGGGAACGCGCTCATCCTCTGAGGTATAAAGAAAATTGTACAAGAATATCAATATTATTTAAATATTGTATATAATTTTAAATAAAACAATTTAAAAAGATTATTCGCGTATATTGTTATCACGGACTTCTACACAGTGTGCGAAACGTCGAGTTTCCAAAAAAATTATCAATATATGCAAATAACCCGCTTAAATTGTTTTACATAAAATGTATAGAAATCAAATATATTATTATTGTATATAATCTTATTTAAAATGTATGTCACAGAGTACTTGCCCACAATGGCGAGATAAATACATTACGAGGTAATGTCAATTTGATGAAGGCGCGAGAGGGTGTCATGAAAAGTGAATTATTTGGCGATGGTATGTTGTAACAATTGTATTCATATATCCTTATAAGTCTTAGGGAAGTACTATCGAGTATTTTCTAAAAAGAAAATATATTAGTAATTACGCTTTAGTAGATTTATATACTATTTAAATCGTTTTCATATTTTTTTTTAAATTCGTAAACAATTGTTTTTTTATTAAAAAAATCATACAAAATTATATATTTCATATAACTAAAAAGATATACTAAAATTATTTCAAACATAATTTCTCTCTAATACATTTCCCCAACAATAGCTAATTTTTTAAATATTTTCAGACCTAAAAAAGCTATACCCCGTAGTGGAACCAAATCTATCCGATTCGGGTTCCGCAGACTGTGTACTAGAGTTCCTTCTACACTGTGGAAACAGATCCCTGCCTGAAGCCGTCATGACCATGGTACCAGAAGCATGGCATAATGACCCCACCATGCCTAAGGAGAAACGTGATTATTATCAATGGGCCTCGTGCGCCATGGAACCATGGGATGGACCAGCTCTCGTGTCTTTTACCGATGGACGGTATATAGGTGAGTTTTTCTTTTGTTTTTGGTTGGAAATATATGTGCTTAATGAGATGGTAGAAATAGTGTTCAAATATTTTTGTGAAATATTCTACATTGAGGTTTGAGAACAAATTTTTATGTTTTCTTAATGTAGTTAGTGCTTTTTTTAATTAAAAATATGTTTCAAAATAAACATATTTTTTATGTAATTAATAATGTCGCTCAATTTTCCAACGTAGAATCCCTCTACTGAATAAGTAATGTCGCAAATTAGAGTGAAAATCGGAGAACGGAGTGTCTTGATACTACGATGGCTTGGTACTGCTATGAGTCTGATACAAAAGCTTAATGATTTTTATTAAAATGTATCGTACACGTATACAGTATTATAATTAACTTAACTTTATAATTTTTATAATTTATTTCTATTTTAGGTGCGATCTTAGACAGAAACGGTCTGAGGCCATCTCGATTCTATGTGACCAACGAGAACGTGCTTGTGATGGCGTCTGAGGTGGGCGTGTACGACGTCGACCCGGAGAAGGTCATTCTCAAGGTTAGTATAGAGATGGCTTTAACTTTATATATAGCATATTTTTTTAGCTTTTCTATAATATGTAAAATATAAAAGTAGGTATTGGATACACAATCTAGCCTTTTCAACTAATTATCTTTATAGTTTGAAGAAAGATAAGTTACCTACTTCGAATCGAGTTTAAATCGAATGTTTATTTATTTATTCTCTAATGTATGAAAATGATGCTCAACTTCATTAAGTCGAATCAAAATTTGCTTAAGTCAATTTTTCTATTAATCGAGAACTATAACTCGAATTTTATGGCGTCTCATTTGATTTTCGACTTTTAGAAATTCGTCTTTATGTAAAATGTATGTATTACCCTGTTTTGCCGACGCCAACTTAACGCCGTTGTATCTAACTATACATTGGCTGTGTTACAGTAAACTATATATTTGAAATCAGAATAGATTAAAAATAATTCACTAAGGATATAATATTTTAGTTAAATTATTTGTACTTGTCATCATTAGATTATCTTTTATATTGTATAGTTAATTTTCCTTTCAGAGTCGCCTCAAGCCAGGTCGTATGTTACTCGTCGACACTGAAGACAAAAAGATTATTGAAGATGTTGAATTAAAGTTACAGATTTCTAAAAGCAGACCTCACTCTAAGTGGTTAGAGGAACAGGTAAATAATTAAGTTATTCAAAATATTATATATTTTATTATAATATTATATAAAGAATTTATAATAAATGCAAATGAAATATTTCTATGCCGCGCTTTTAATGGAATATTTTTGGCTGATTGTGACAGATGGTAAGTTCACCTTCTCTGTAGAAAATGGCGCCAACTATGTATTTATAGATTAATTACACATTTAAAAAATTCCGGCTTTGTGACAAAATTTAAATTATTTATTTATTATGACGCACACAAATTTCAAAATTTAAATTCATATATATAAACTTATCCGGTATTAAGTAAGTTTTGTATCTATACAAATTTCTTGATGACGGGAAGACTAAATAATTTCTCCAGTTCCAACTTTTATACAAATTTTTATATTGCAATTCATAATTTAAGAAAATATTATACTTAATATTTAAAATTAAACTGTAAAAGAGGAGACTGTTTCTATAGATTGTATAAAACTATGACATTTCAGATTACAATGGAAGATATACACAACTCCGTCTCACCTCGACTCGAAGGCGTTACAAACGGGAACACCAGCGCTGTATCGGGGTTGGGGGACAAACGCCTTGGACTATTTGGATATACTATAGAATCTATTAATATGTTACTGCTGCCTATGATACAGAATAAGTAAGTAGTTTTTTACTATATACTTAATAGTTTTCATGTAGTTTAGAAACTGATATTTAATACGCATAATGTTTAATGTTCATTTATTTATAATATTCTTGTTAAATCTATTGCCCAAAGATTGATTTAGTATTTTTTAAATATATTATAACTTTAACTATGACAGAAAAGAAGCTTTAGGCAGTATGGGAAATGACGCGCCGCTGGCGTGCCTGTCGCGCTTCCAGCCGCTGCCCTATGACTACTTCAAGCAGTTGTTTGCGCAAGTCACCAACCCGCCCATCGATCCCTTCAGGTATTTGTTTAATTTTTTTATGCTTTCACGCTTTATCCCGCACATGGCAGGGTAGGCAGAGGGAACTGCAGGAACCGTGGGAACCTAGTGTTAAGACACTTCGTTGCTTAGTCCCTGCTTTCTCTGTCACCGCTTTCCGCCTTTTTCGAGGCATTGCAAATTGTGTAAGTGTGTACCGAAGAACATAGAAATTGAAATATCCATCGTCCCAGAGAGTGGAAATCGAACCCACAAACCGTCGTGTTTACAGGTAGACGCTACGCCTCTATGTGCCACGTCGGTTTGTTTAATTTGAGTATTAATAAACCAAGACATCAATCCAAACAGTAGTTAGAAATGAGTTATTTAATTTTTTTTTTAAATATGGTTGTAATTTTTTTTAATTTTTTTTTTTTGATAAAGATGAGGCTAACTTTAAGAAAATTTTAAATCCTCACACAACGCCGAAAGCTAGAATTTAACATCGTAGCCTTAGTGTTGGTTAAACTGCAGTTTTAATGTCAAATAGACCAAACAACATGTTATATGTTTGAAGTGGATTTAATTAAGATTTTGTAGTAGAATTACATATGTACGAATGAACAAACTTTTCTAAACTTTCTAAAACGATTATTTGTTCACCTTGCATTTATTATTTAGTAACATTTATATTGGTATGTATTTCTTTTCCATGAATTTCATAGGGAAAAGATAGTAATGTCGCTTCTGTGCCCCATCGGCCCCGCCGCTAACATACTGGAGCCGAGTCCCGAATTCGTACACCGCTTGTTCCTGCCCCAGCCCATATTGTCCATACCTGATTTGGAAGCTTTGAAGAGGACTACGCATCGAGGCTGGAAGGTAGGCTTTATAACATTTAAATTATTATATCGTATGCAATTTACAAGCCGACAATCTTAGTAGTGAAAGATGGTAATTTCAAAATGTTAATAAGGACCGTCACGGTGCAGTGGAGTATTGTCTTTCTGTAAACGAAACGGTTTCCTTGTCCGACTCCCACTGAGGGATGGTGATTCAAAAAGTGTAAAGTTAACGACAGAGTGTCTCAACCCGTGTCTTACTTCACGGTTCCTATTGTGGTACCAATAGGGTAAAGTGTGAAGATAAAAAAATAATAGAAATATACGGTTCCTGTGATGGCGCGAGCGGAATAAAGTGTAAAGATAAAAAATAGCGACTCATACTTAAAGGAAACAAACATAAAAAATTTGCACCCGCGCCCTCTACGGCTCGTTTTTAAATCGTTCAACGTTTTTATACGTGTTTTTTTATATATTTGTGCAGACGCAGGTGCTGGACTGCACGTTCCCGCCGTCGGCGGGCGCGCACGGGCTGCAGGCGGCGCTCACGCGCATCTCGGCGGAGGCGCTGAGCGCGGCGCGCGCCGGCTGCACGCTGCTGGTGCTGTCCGACCGCGCCGCCGGGCCCGCGCGCGTGCCCGTCTCCTCGCTCTTGGCGCTAGGTACATACACACTACTATTGTTGTATTACCTATGTTAACAACAACAAGGACCGTCGTGACGCAATCTGCCTGTACGACGGTTTGTGGATTCGATTCCCATGAGGGGAAGATGAATTTTGCTATTTTTATTTTCTTCGCTCTGGCAACTAGGCAAAGTTCCTAGCTGTTGGCGTTCGGTGTGCTGCCAACATAGATAAATGTTCATTGTATTTCTTAGAAGAGTCACTAAATTCCCTCAGTTTTTGTGTGTAATCAATAAATATAAATATTTATTGTATTTTTTTTATTCATTTTAATCACTTCTTGTTTATTTTTTAAAATTTTTATTTTTTTAGATTTCTTCGTATTTATTTAATAATAACCATTATAATAACTTAAAGGTGCTGTCCACCATCACTTGATCGAAACACGTCAACGTATGAAAGTCGGACTGTTAGTTGAAACAGCTGAAGCGAGGGAAGTTCATCACATGTGTGTCCTTCTTGGTAAGATTTCTAATATCACGACATCAACAAGTATTATTTTGAAAAAAAAAACATGTTATTAATATACTACTACTGTGTGCTTACTGTGCCTGAGAAATATATTAAAAAAATAATTAAGTTATGTTTAGTTTTATACTATATTAAATAAATATTTAGTAACTTATTAAATAAGGAAGTGTACTTTAAAATAATAACGTTAAAAAAACATTTGTTTTTTAATAATATTGTGGTATTATACTTTTTGAATATTATTATTTTTAATAATCATATTTTATATTTAATTCATATATTTCTACTATAGGTTACGGCGCCGACGCAATCTGTCCATACTTGGCGTTCGAGTTGGCTTTCTCTCTCCGCAACGACAATCTCATAGATTCAAGCTTGACCGACGAAGATATTTACTTGGCATATCAGAAAGCTATAGAGACAGGCTTGGCCAAGGTCATGGCCAAGATGGGCATTAGCATGCTCCAGTCCTACAAAAGTGCTCAGATATTTGAAGCGGTTGGTTTGAGTGAAGAAGTTATTGATAAATGCTTCAGAGGCACTCAGTCTAGGATCGGTGAGTTATCTTTTTTATATTTCTTGTTGTAATGAATGTGTGTAGTATGAAAGGGGGAATTTTTATAGGTTTATTAGTTTAAAAATAAGTATTAATTTGGCATATATGTATGTAAAATAAATATGTATATTTGTTTCAGTTTTAATGTTCATTTATATATAAGTATAACACTAGTAGTATTCTAAGTACTTCTATCAGGAGGCCTCTCATGACATTCTATACAATTGTAGAAACAATTATGTATGAAAAACACTAATTTTTTGAACTTTAATACTATTTCTATAAACAACAATTTAATATAATTACAGTAGATATAGGCCAAGAGAGTATGTATCTATGTGTGTGTATCAGTATGTATGTATGTGTGTGGTGTGTGTGCGCGATAACCTATTTTGGCCTCCAAACAAGTGTGTATGAGTGTATATATGTATGTTTATATAATAATTACTCGGAAACGACCAAGGATTTTCAAATTCTTTAAATTAGAAGGATTCTTTCTATTAAGAAATTTTCAAATGTCTTCATTTTTAAAATTTACAGAATTTTGTAGGGGCAATTGATTATATTTTATAAATTTTACTTGTAGGTGGTGTTACTTTTGAAATTTTGTCAAAGGAAACGTTCGACAGACATGCGTTGACTTACGGTGAAAATCAAGACATGTTGGTACTAAGGTAACTATGTCAATAGTAAAAAAAATAATCTCACTCATTTAACATACTCAAAAATATCCTGTTATATATTATGTATATGTTTATTTTAGTTAATATAAAAAAAGTGAATTAAAATTATCACACACCGCTCACAATTTATTTATCCAGATTCTTATACACTCATTATAATTTGCGTAATTTTATAACTCGCATATTTTTTTATATTATTAAATTAATTCTTATTATCATAGTTTATATAATTAGTTAGTTTACTAGTTACGTAATAAATCTTAAAATATTTATTATAAAACATTTTCCTTTGACATGCGATCGTTCTTAGGAACTCGAGTATATATATTTTTTTTTTTTAGCTTCACGCTTTGTCCCGCACATGGCAGGGTAGACAGAGGGAACTGCAGGAACCATAGGAACCTAGTGTTAAGACACTCCGTTACTTAGTCCCTGCTTACTCCGTCCCCACTTTCCGCCGTTTTCGAGGCATTGCGTGTTGAGTGGCGGAACTCAACGCCGCGCTTTGCCTTAGTTGCCAGAGCGAAGAAAATGGAAATAGAAAAATCCATCTTCCCCGACTGGGGATCGAACCCAGAAACCGTCGCGTTAGCCGCATTACAGGCAGACGTTGCGCCTCTGCACCACGACGGTCCTCGAGTATATTTTAAAATAATATTTATTAAATTTATAATTTACTTTGTTTTTTACAAAAAAATTTAGGAACCCAGGAAATTACCATTGGCGTGCCGGTGGGGAAAAGCACATCAACGATCCAATGTCCATCGCCAACTTACAAGAAGCCGCTCTTGGAAATAATAAATCCGCTTATGATAAATATAGGTATGTGTTGTTTCAAAGATGAACTTGTAAAATAGGAATAGACAGTATATTATTATATTTTTTTCTTCATTAAATTTATTATTTCGTTAATATATTAAACGATGTTCCTTTTTAAAAACTAAGTGTGACATGTCGTGTTTTAAAATATTGACTATTTTGAATGCTAATGAAAATATAATAACTTATTAACGAGGAACAAAATACTTATCTATATTAATATTATGAAATTGAAGAGTACTTTTGATAGTACATGCTAATCTCAGGTCAACGAATCATTGCTTAAAATGCATAAATTTTATCCAATTCGGTTTACAGTATACCGATATTACAATACGTTAATCGCTTAAATGTAATCCACTGTAGTTTAATCCATACTATTGTGACATTACATTATGTTAACCGTTTAAATGTACCTGCGGTCATCATTTTATTTCTAGCTTATATAATAATAATAGCTATATATATTTTTACATTTGTATGAATGCAACAGGGAGAGTGCACTAGAGTCGGTGCGCGAGTGCACTCTGCGCGGACAGTTGGAGCTCGTCAAGTTAGACGAGCCCTTGCCTCTGGCCGATATCGAACCTGCATCTGAGATCGTCAAACGATTTGTTACTGGTAAGCACGTTTGTTTTTTTTTTTGTTTCATGTCTTCACGCTTTATTCCGCACATGGCAGGGTAGGCAGAGGGAACTGCAGGAACTGTAGGATCCTAGTGTTGAGACACTCCGTTGCTTAGTCTCCGCTTTCCGCCTTTTTGGAGGCATTGCTTTGTCTAGTTGTCAGAGCGAAGAAAATGGAAATGGAAAGATCCATCTTCTATGAGTGAGCATCGAACCCAAAAACTGTCGCGTTTACAGATAGACGCTACGCCTCTGCGCCACGACGGTCCCCTTTTTAATTGTGCTAAAATAAGAAATTAAATATTATATGTTTTAATATGCCCCTATATATTTGACAAAACAGCTGGTTGAATTAAAACTATAGATATATTGTTTATTGCACACAAAAAAATATAATTGAGAAATATAAAAATAAAGTTTGGTTTATAAGGTAACGGAACTATCACGTTTGTCACATGTGTGAACTTTGTTTTAATGAACAGATTGATGGTGTTATTAATTTTTCTTGCAATATAAAGCTTTGTACAACCTTAGAAAACAATTTTTGAAATAAATGAATTTTTAACATACTTCTATAAACAACTCTTCCTATATTTGTCAAATATCTTTAGCTGTAGAACTCATTTTCCTAAAGAAAATCATTTCATTTCGTCCCGCAGGCGCCATGTCGTTCGGCTCCATCTCTTTGGAAGCGCACACCACACTAGCCGTCGCCATGAACCGTGTAGGCGGCAAGTCTAATACCGGCGAGGGAGGGGAAAACGCCGACAGGTATCTCAACCAGGTAGGTTTTGTATGGTTTATATAGGTAGGTAGGTTTTATTTACTTTTTGATGTCACAATGTCTTAGGATTCGATGGAGTTTGACGCGTTGCGTTTAAGTGTTAGCGAGAGCGACAAAGAGGCACAATCTGTCACATTATTGATTTAATAATTTATATTGACATAATTGTATTTGTGTCAGATAAATGTAACTGGATTAATTCCATTGTGATTTCCGTTTATCTCCTTCTCTACGTCCGTACAAAATATCTCTCAAACAAAATTTCTTTTGAAATCATTGAATGAAATTGTATTTTTTCGTCTTCAGGTCAATTACAAATTTTGACAAATATTTTTTATCCCCAATGGGAAGAAAAAAATAACTTAGTCTTGAAACGATCCATCTATCACTTCATCACTTTTACATACCTAATATATAGGGAAAGGTTGCTATCATTGGACCACCTAACTTTGTGACATCATATCTCATGAAATATTACCTACAGCTTAAGACAGTTAATGAAATGTGATGCAATAAATTAATGATATATAAATTATTGGCAATGAAAGTTGAGAGGCTTTAGAGCTATTCTAATATAACTTTTCAATGACGAGTTGCTTTCTTTGGACCACCGTCGCCTTGAATGGACCACTAAGTTGCTATCATTGGACTTTGAAACATTTTTATTAATGGTCCAATGAAGGTGACTCAAATGAAACACAAAATAAGAATTACTTTTTTGTTCAAATTTTTCTTCTTAAATCCAGTTGTACTGCTCATACATATATTTGGCTCTCAGTTGATGAAAACTTATATCTGGATGATGCTTCATGTATGCACAGTACTATTTTCCAGGAACTTCTTTGGTTCTATTAAAACTATGTTTAATTTCATTTTTCTCAACTAATTGGAGGCAAGCACTCTGACAACTTTGGGAGTAATATAAAAAAAGAATTCTCCATTTCAACAACGTGATTGCTTTTAGTTTCTAAAGCCTCTGCAAGATCTAATTTGATTCCACTATTTGAATTTCTTCGACGTTTTTTTTTCTTCCCATCTAATTGTCTTTTTAATATGGCTTTTGGAACGCCATACGTTCGACTTGCTTCATTTAATCCAATAGGTTTTTTTTTTTTAAAAAATCTATAGTTACTTTCATACTAAGAACCAATACTATTTCGTCATTTAACAATAATATTTCCTATTCTTTGCCTCTGCCGACATTCTGGAATATATAAATATAATCCAATTACAACTAAAAGGTAGGTATCTATCTACATGCAATACCAAAATATTCAATTTACAATATAAAACTCATTATTTATTAACGTTGATATAAGTTTCTTTGATTGGACCGGTCCAATGATAGCGTCACCATTCAGGTCCATTGATGGCAACTAGGCATATAAACAGAACGAAAGCAATTATTAAAAAACGTGTAAAATTAAGTTAAAAGCTTAGTAGTGTTTGTAAGCGCAGATAAATTTGCTATTTGGATCTAACACAATCATTAAACATTAATTAAAACAATGTGACTTACATGACTTTGTTGATGGCTCGGTTATTGTATCACGTTCACCATAAACACATGTACAGACCTCGCTCCTTACCACGTTTCGCGAGCGCACAGAGGTTTGGTGGGTAGGAAAGAGGTTCGGTACTGTTGCCTAGCAACGTATTAAACTTGCTGTGACATGTATAGTTTTTGAAAAAATTGGGTGGTCCAATCAAAGAGCCGGTCCAATGATCGCAACCTTCACCTATAGTAAAATAAATAAATCTAATTCACAACTATCGATCAGACGATGAACCATTGCGTCACTAAAGCCTTTTTATAAAGATTATTATGAACTTTGTCAATATTTCCATCGATTGCAGGACCCCGACTTCAACAAGCGGTCCGCCATCAAACAAGTGGCGTCGGGTCGCTTCGGAGTGACCGCCTCGTATTTGGCCCACGCCGATGATTTACAAATCAAAATGGCGCAGGGAGCCAAGCCTGGAGAAGGTGGAGAATTGCCGGGTAAGTTAGTTATTAATATCATAATGC
The DNA here is from genome assembly GCA_037178615.1 of Dione vanillae. NCBI lineage: Eukaryota > Metazoa > Arthropoda > Insecta > Lepidoptera > Nymphalidae > Dione > Dione vanillae. The sequence continues at coordinate 914,275 of JAZFAU010000140.1, forward strand.
AATGTAAGGTTTGTTGAGCTTTAAATGTCTTTGTCATAGGGAAGTGACATGTAATATGTGCTAACTAAAAATAATCTGTGCTGCAATTTGTCTAGCGTGATATAAATTATTTGTTTTTTATTTAACATATGAGCTGTAAGCAAATTGAACCCACAATACTCCATCACTTACATTGACAGTCACATACTTTACACAAGAATCTAAATCAAAATATTATTTATTCAATTACACCCTTTTGACAATTCAAACTATATTTGAATTGTCAATTTATATTATAATTTCAATTGTCAGTTCTCCCGGAAGCTGCAACATTTTACAGCTTATATAGGCTGTAAAATGCTTGCCGGGCCTATATAATGTTGTAATTAATGTTTCTATCTGTAAGACACTAGAAAAAATATCGTACAAAAATAGAAATATTCTCTCTTTAAATATTCCCTAACTAACTAAATCTAGCAAAACATTATTAAGGCATTATTAAGGCGACATTAGCCAACTTTCCCAGGCTACAAAGTAACGGAGGAAATAGCAAAAACTCGGTTCTCGATTCTGTAAGACACTAGAAAAATATCGCACGGAAATAGAAATATTCTCTAATTAACCTCATCTAGCAAAACATTTAATAAGTTGCTAACATTTACAAACTTTGCCAGGCTACAAAGTGACAGAGGAAATAGCAAAAACTCGCTGTTCTGTGCCTGGCGTAGGCCTCATCTCTCCGCCGCCGCACCACGACATCTACTCCATAGAGGACCTGGCTGAGCTGATATACGACTTGAAGTGTGCCAATCCCAAAGCAAGGATTTCAGTGAAGTTGGTGTCCGAAGTCGGTGTGGGTGTTGTTGCTTCAGGGGTTGCAAAGGTATATTTTTTTAGTTTTTATGGTGTTAATTAGCAATAAATATACAAAATATACTTAATTTTAATGCTGTCGATCGTCGAAATTCTTATATCCTTTATACAACTTATTGAGTTGTTAGTATGTTTTCTTTCAGTGTAGTTGCTAAGGATATGAATTTTTAATTGTGTGTTTGAATATAATACAGACACTGGATAACGTTCACGCAAATTTACGTAGCGTTGAAACGTGATATTTATATATAGATTTTTGAAGAATATAAGGGAGCACTAAGAATATAAGATAGAAATTAATTTGTGAACAGGAAAAGAGTATCTTAATAACAAGTTCCCACAGTTCCCTCTGACTACCCTGCTATGTGCGGGATAAAGCGTGAAGCTAAAAAATGTGATTAAATGTTTGTTTAATGGGATTTAACTAATGTCGGTACTTACATGAACATGACAGGGAAAAGCCGAGCACATCGTGATCTCGGGGCACGACGGCGGCACGGGCGCCAGCTCGTGGACCGGCATCAAGAGCGCCGGCCTGCCCTGGGAGCTGGGCGTGGCCGAGACGCACCAGGTGCTCGTGCTCAACGACCTGCGCTCCAGGTGCGATAATCAATTCAAATTAAAATCAAGTCAAAATCGATATCAAAATTGCAATCGATATCGATATCGATATCGAAATCAAAATAAATATCAAAATCTAAATCAAATCTAAATCAAAAATGTCACAAATACACTTATGCGCGTCAATTTTTTTTCTACCGCCATATTGGTAAGGCGCTTTGCCATAGAGAAGAAAAATCCTCCTCAGCGCATCTTTTAAATAAAATAATAATGTTATATTGAATGTATTACAAGTATTGCATAACCTCAGCGGAACTTAAACTTGCTTAAGCTTGATATATAAAAACTATATAGTAATATTTGATAAATATGATATACTACTGTTTACTTAATCGTAAGTATGGTTGAAAAATACAATTATAAATTCGTCACCATTAGTAAATGAGAAAATATATCATTGTACTATTATGTTAAAAATATACAAAATTATATAACTTTATTTTTTTAAGTATTAGAATAAGTACAACCATTAGCGAATACTAGTATTAATAATAGTGTTATTTGCGAATAATTTGCGAATACTAGTAATTTTAAAGTGTTAATTCACACTGAGGATAGAAAAAATATTTAATGAAAAAATATCAAAATTTGAAAGGTTCGCACGGTTCGCAAGAGGGCGCGGGTTCGAGTCCCGCTGCGTTCAAATTTTTGTTTTCTTTAAGTAATAATAATAGTTTTTTAGTAATAGTAACAGTTTTATTTGTCAACTGAACCAATAAAGTTATATGATAGATGCTTATGCTTGCTTTTATCTTTACAGAGTGGTAGTTCAAGCCGACGGTCAGATCCGGACAGGGTTCGATGTGATGGTGGCCGCCTTGTTGGGAGCCGACGAGTTCGGTTTCAGTACTGCACCGCTTATTGCTTTAGGTGAGACTTTATTTAAATTTACTTGCTGATTAGCACATTAAAAATATATTCAGACATTTACATCGTATTTCTTTTTGGGTTATGACTTACTAATGAGAATCCATTAGATTAAATATCAATAGCGAGCCCTTAAAAAAGAAGGTTACTTTATACTTTTATAATTTTAAAGTTTAAAAAAATATTCAAACAAACATAGAAATTTAAACTTGCCAAATTATGGTTTTTAGTATTTATAATAATCTTCGTATAGCGAAAATTTGTAAAACAACCTATTAAATTGTAAAAAATATCTATTATAAAAACAATGCTTGGCTTAGTTGCCAGAGAGTTTCTTGCTTTTAGTATAGTTTACTAAATGTTAGAAAACAACAAAAATTTAAATAATAAATTAATACAGGTTGTACGATGATGAGAAAATGTCACCTGAACACGTGTCCCGTCGGCATTGCGACGCAGGACCCGGTGCTGAGGAAGAAGTTCGCGGGGAAGCCGGAGCACGTCATCAACTACTTGTTTATGTTGGCTGAGGAGGTATTTTTATAATCATGGATTTTTCTTAAAAGAAACTGTTTAATCTAATATTTATTTAAATGTTCTTGTCACACTCAACAACTAAAATTATGAGTAAACAAGGTAAATATATTTTTTGCAATTTAATTAATATGTATATATATGGGATTATAAACATTAATATACAATGCAAATATTTTATTTTTTCTGATTTTATTACTATCAAAATTTTAGAACACATTTTATTCATCAATATTAATTACATTATCTAAATTCTATTAAAATAACAATAATAATTTAAAATAATATTTTAACGTTTATTGTTCATCTCCTTAGGTTCGCGAGCACATGGCGGCAGTGGGAGTCCGTCGTTTCGGAGATTTGGTGGGACGTACGGACTTACTGAAAGTGCGTGAAAACAACGATAATCCGAAAGCGAGGCTTCTCAACTTGTCCCTCATATTGAAGAACGCTCTGCACATGCGGCCTGGAGTTAATATTGTGGGAGGGTCTAAGGCACAGGTTAGTAACACGCTATACTGTTATTGTATTTTTTGTTATTAAATATTATACATAGTTTCTTTTTTTGTATGATTTATATAGTGCTAATTTGTACTGAAGATAGAAAAAAAACATAAAGAAATATGTATATAAATTTTGAACGCAGCGGCAATTGAACGTATGGCTTAATAATTAAGCGTTTGCATGGTTTGCAAGAGAGGAGGGTTCAAATTTTTTATGTTTTCTTTAAGTATATTTTGTTCTTTCAGGATTATTTATATTTTATTTACACTGAACTATTGAATTTCTATAATCTATACAGATTAAATTTCACCAAAATATCATTATAATTCAAATTACAGAATTCAAAACATTACTTGCCACACTAAAAAGTGATAATTTACAGGACTTCCAACTAGAGAAACGTTTGGACAACACCCTCATACAACAGTGCAGCGGTATTTTGGACGGAAGTCAGAAGTCTATAGATATCAATATGAAGATTACTAACGAAGATCGCGCGTTCACATCCACGCTTTCTTACCATATCGCTATGTATGTATCATATCAGCTTTCTATAGTTTTATACTAGCTTTTTTCTGTATTTCTCATCTGAGTAAGTAACCTTGTAAAGAAGAAGATTGAAGAAGAAATTCCATTTTCATGTTGAGTTGTGGAGGTCAATACCTGGAAATTAAAATGTTCATCCCTCGAGGTGAAGCTCAAATCCACAAACAACCATTGCCTTTATGATCAGATGTAATGACTAATAATATAATTATATATTAATTGTGGACACTTAGAAAGGGGAGTTTTTGACCTAGAATTTTACTTAGTACCGTTTTAGAGATCACCAAAAATCTAATTTGTGAAAGATATACCTAACTGATGTTTGAACTTAACGGTTCAATAGGTAATTAATTAAAAAATCTTTTTTTTTTTTATTTTTTTTTAGCTTCACGCTTTATCCCGCACTTGGCAGGGTAGGCAGAGGGAACTGCAGGAACCATAAGAACCCTAGTGTTAAGACACTCCGTTACTTAGTCCCTGCTTACTCCGTCCATCTTCTTCGTTTAATTAATAGCGTTTCGAGCGTGCCAGTGAGCACAATCATTTCACCAATATCACTAAACAAATTCCACACTTTAGCCACTTGGATTTGCTTTGACACTTGACTTGATTTTTTAACCTTAAAATTTTGTCTATTAACATAAATATTTGTAACATTACCATAAAAAGTGTTAACCTAATAAAGCGAAAACCCAATATGGAACTTAAAAAACACAGCAGTAATTTAAAAAACGAATAACTAACTTAGTATATATTAGATTATATACATTTTCATATAACATTTCCATTTAATTATTTTGTACAGGAAATATGGAGAATCAGGCCTTCCGGACGACACGTCCATCAACATCGCGCTGAAGGGCTCGGCGGGACAGAGCTTCTGCGCGTTCCTGCCTAAAGGGGTCACTGTCACGCTGGAAGGAGATGCCAACGATTATGTTGGTTAGTTGAAGCTTAGCCTCTTAATCATAATAAATATAAAAAAATGTAAAGTAAGAGCTCATTATGATTAATATTAGTTCTATATGTTATGTATTAATATTATAATTAATATTTATGATAGCAACATATAGTATAAGTTAAAAAAGGGTACGGACCAAGTGTCTGTAGTGTCAAAGTGTAGTGTGAACGTTTAATTTTCATTGCTTTATCGTTTTAAATAGCTTTCATTCATATTTGTATTTGAATTATTTCTTAAAATGTTATTAGTTATTAAAGTTGTATGATCTGGTCTTAGAGCAAATCTTTAATAAACAAAATATATTGATGTACGGTCTCCAACGGCAACGGCAGTGCAAGTAATTCTGACATCCTACGCAATCAAATGAGAAACATTATTTTTAGAACAATTAGCAATATGCCGTGATACATAACTAATGCTGTAGTCCATAAAAACCTGGAGATGCCAACAGTAAAGCAAGAAATCGTTAATACTACAATGGCTGGAGGCCTAACCCAATGAGCTAGCACAGTAGCTTATTATTCGTTCGTTAGTTATATAAAGATATTTAAAAATAAAGATAACCTATAAAGGTATAAGGGTAGATGCCCTCGCTGGAATATCTCGCACATTATATTCGCTAAAATTGAAAGCACTTATCGCAAAAAAAAAAAAAAAAAAAAACAGAAAATAAATTAATAGAATGTAAAAATAATAACTTTAATTTTTTTATAGGTAAAGGATTGTCTGGTGGTAAAATAATTATCTACCCACCGAAGAGCTCTCCGTTCGAGTCACACTTGAACGTTATAGTGGGCAACGTTTGCTTGTATGGTGCTACTTCGGGCAGGGCGTATTTTAGGTATTATTGTTTTATTTCATAATAATAATAAGTAATCAAAGTAATTCCATTAAATTTGAAATTAGTGCTTTCATTTTTTACTAGGCACGACGCAACGGAAACTATATATGCGTTTTGTGTGAAATAATATTTGTGTGTGCAAACCAATGTTGCCGTTTATCTCTATTTCTCCAATTTTTATGCAGTTTTCCCGTGGTAGGTTTTGATTTTATTAGTGCATGTTTTTAGATATGCGTTACGGTTACATCTTAGACGGGGGCGTTGCAGTAAATATATATGTGTAAATTATTAATGATGATCAATATTTAGATAACCAATATTTATTATACTTTTGTACTAACTTGTTTCATATGTAGGGCCGTTTTAAAAGTTTGAAATACGAATGAAAACTTTCCAAATTTTCATTAATATTTAAAATTTTAACATAAATATAAGTTTAAAAAATATACAAATTATTTACGTTACTATAAAAATACAATAAAATTTAATTTAATGGCAGCTCTGTTCTAATTAACTTCGTAGGAAATTGAATATTTAATATTGAGAAACAAATAGATACATAGGGAAGTGTTATGAAAACCACTAAAAGTTAGTCAAATAGTTTTATTCATAATAAGAAGTTATATACTTCATTTTTGGAACTTCAAATAATTTATTTAATTTATAACCAGTTCGCTAAAGTTAATGCCTGATTGACCCCTAAGAAAAAGTTTCTCAGAAATTTATGTTCTTTAACGGCGTGCAGGGGCATCGCGTCGGAGCGCTTCTGCGTGCGCAACTCGGGCTGCGTGGCCGTGGCGGAGGGCGCGGGCGACCACGCCTGCGAGTACATGACGGCCGGCACCGCGCTCGTGCTCGGCCTCGTCGGACGGAACTTCGCCGCCGGCATGAGCGGTGCGCGCCGTGTTCATGTTATATTACGTTATTTTATATAATAGTTGTTGTTGATGCATTTGTGTCAAACAAAAAATATATTTTTTGACCTTTAATTGGAATATATTTTCTAGATTTATATGTAATTGACGATATTATTTGTTCTTGTGTTGGTTAAAAACAGGCTTGAAATGAAAGCATTTGTAGAAATAATTATATGTAGATGATCTCACTGTACTTAATAAAAATGATTTTTTTTTTTTCATTTTAAACAACTACATCTAAACGATTTTGATTCGCAGGTGGTATCGCTTACGTGTACGATATCGACGGTTCCTTCAAAAGCAAATGTAACCTGGAAATGGTAGAACTTCTGCCTCTAGAATTGCAGGACGATCTAGATGAAGTGCAGAAACTTCTAGAAGAATTTGTTGAATACACCGGGTGAGGATTGTTATATAAATATAATATTTCCATTTATGGGCTAATTAAGAAATATAATCCCCATTTTATTTTTTTACATGTCGTTATAGATCCATAATCGCCAAGAAACTTCTAGAAACTTGGCCAGAACCAGCAAAGATGTTTATCAAAGTATTCCCCTATGAATATCAACGAGCACTGAAAGCGTTAGCTCTTAAACAATCTACTCCCAAGGCGGTCACCAACGGCAATGTGGAAGAAAATGGCGTCGTCGATATCGAAGAAGCTGTGAGAAATGTTGAGTTGGATAAGAAGAATTTGGAGAAGGTTCTAGATAAAACAAGGTATTTTTTTTTATAACATGTTGTTTGAAGTACATGTTTTTTGTTGTTTTCAAACAGTTTTCACTGAGATCTTGTTTTTACAGAAATTTTCAGAGTACATTTCGTTTGCGTTAACTTAATGACTTATAATACTAGAGTACTTCAGAGTATCCAATGAGATGTTCGAGACTTTCAGCTTTATGCGCCATCAAAAAATTTTACAGAAATAGATATATTTTTATAGGTTAGTCATATCAAAAGTAGGTTTATACTTGCCATGTCGATTCATTTTAGCTCAGGAAATATTTTAATAACTAAGCCGATTTATCATAATCTACACCAAAAGTTTTTAGGGTTGAGTAAAGAAACAATATATTGTAATTCATTCAGTAATTCCAATAGATTATAATTGCACAATACATGTACTTTTTCTATTATACTTTTTTATATTTTATAGCAAATCCCACAAAATCCGAATAATAACCCATTGTAAGAACAATTCTTATTGTCACTATAATTACTTTTAAAATTTCAAAACAGAGGCTTCATAAAATATCCGCGCGACACAGCCCTGTACCGTCCGGCGGAAAAGCGTCTACGGGATTGGGACGAGATATACAGTTTCTCATCAGTACGGAGAGGGTTACGGGTTCAAGCCGCGCGCTGCATGGAGTGCGGCGTGCCCTTCTGTCAGAGCGGACACGGCTGCCCTCTGGGGAATATAATACCTAAATGGAATGATCTAGTCTTCAGAGGCGATTGGAAACAGGCGTTGAAACAGCTGTTGCAGACTAATAATTTCCCTGGTACGTTGTTTTTTTGTTGATTGTTTAAATAAGCATGGTTTTGGATGTTTATAGTATATTGGTGATGTAATATTTAGGATGTGTTAAATTATGTAGGGCGTATCTTAGCGTTATACTCTCTGTACCTATTAAGCTATATGCGGAATGAATCGTGTGTTACAATTTATTTTATTTATTTATTTATTTCGTTTAGCACAATTTGCAATAAAAATATTTTGTCTATTTGCAATTAAAGCCTTAAAAAATGTTTATTTCTACATTTGTTGTTGATTTACTTATTTATTTAATGCTTTATTACACCTACATAAAGAAAATAACTAAGACTAAAACAAATAAGAATCATACAAATGTGGTGTAAAGGCGGCCTTGACACCATTATATATCACCTACATATATATAATGATGATAAGGCCTATATCTCGTCTCGATATCTCTTCCAAGCAACCTCTACCATGAAAGAGAGAAAATGATATATAGATTTTGGCTGGTGTATACACATTACATAACTTATGTATTATCAACAATTTACATACACAATACATAGGGTAAACTTGCCTAATTCGTACCACCTAAGGAGAACCTCAAATATTTTGGAAAAGAAGGAAAAATACATAGTTATTTATATAAAATTATTAACTATAACTAATGTTCTATAAGTATATCAAAATAGAACAACGTAAATCTTTTAAATTTCTGAAAAATAAGCAAATTTCAAAAACTTAAAAAAAGTACGATTTAAGAACATTCGTCTTAAATCGTACTAGTATATTCTTAAATCGTACTTTGAGATCCTATCATTGGTTTACAATATTAAAATTAAAAATCTTAGTAGCTAATGTATTGAATGCTAGTACATTAGTATTTAGTAATACAGCCAGTGGTTTCTGCCAATTCCTATCCGTCGTCATCACCGTAATAACATTTAATTTTTTTTATTGTTCCTGCACATAGCTTATGTATCCATATTTCACAATTACTGCATTTAACCATGTTTTCTTTGTTTCTGTTGAATAATGTTGTAATCATCATCCAACTGTCATTTTCATCTTGTTCTTGTTTCTACTTCTTGTTTTTTTTTTAGGTATTTTCGTTTTCTTTACATTTAGCTTCTTTGGTATGGTCTTCTTCTTGGTTTCTTCTACTTTAACTTCAGGTTCTTGTTTATATGGACTTCCTGTAATAACAAGTGTGCCTTTGGCTTTTCTTTTAACTGGTTTTAATGTCCCAGAAATTAATTTATTGACAACAATACTCCAAGTGTCTCTAGAATTAGCTTTGAAGAAAGAATGTAGTTATTTTTCTTCTATATTACCTTTTACACATTGATCTTGCTGTTTTTTTGACATGTAGCCCTAAAATAGTAACAAAATAATTGGATACAAATAAAATACAAAAAATAACTAAAAATTAAAATGAAATTATAAATAGTTTTCCAAAATCGTACCGGTACGATTTAAGAAGTTGCTGTGAGTACGAAATAGGCACAAGTGCCAACTGAATTTCAAATCTGCTGCAAAAAAAAATGTCAACAAACAAGGGAGTTTTATTTTGTGAAATACATTCATAAATATATGCATAATAATATTATAATAAGGTAAACAGCTTAAGAACGATATACTTATAAGACAGTTCTTGTGAAATATGCGAAAAAAATGTTCAAAAAGTAAGAATAAACTTACCTGCTTTATATTTTAGTCGGGAGCAACGTAGCAGATTTGTATTTGTCATATGGCAATATAACCGCCAGTTATTAATATTTTATGGTACTAAAGGCACTAATAACTATTACCCAAGCCGAGATATAGAGGAGGTACGATTTAAGCGCAGGTACGAATTAAGCAAGTTTACCCTACATGCATAAACATATACATATGTTTATCCACAACAAAAACGTATAGATATGTTTTTTAATTTTAATTAGTATTATTCACAAGTATTGTTTGTTTTACTTCTTCTAGAATTCACGGGTCGCGTGTGCCCCGCGCCGTGCGAGGGCGCGTGCGTGCTCGGCATCTCCGAGCCGCCCGTCACCATCAAGAACATCGAGTGCGCCATCATCGATCACGCGTTCGAATCCGGCTGGATAGAGCCTGAGGTAAAATACAAATAAAAACATATAACAAAATATATCATATAAAAATTATATAGATTTATTTTATTATGGTACACTAACACCAGTAGCTCTAAAGGACCAGGCTCGAACCGGCTAATTACCACGTTCTTACAGAATACTGTGTTTACAAATTTACAGATGATGTTTTTTTTTAAAAACTATAATTTATTTATAAATATTTCGTGTGCAATTTTTTATAGATTCCTAAATACAGAAACGGCCAAACTGTCGCTATAGTCGGATCGGGGCCGTCGGGCTTAGCTTGTGCACACCAACTTAATAAGGTAAAAAATTTTAAAATTACTTCATTAGTTATTATATATAAACATATACTAATATGGGAGGTGGCGTCTACCTGTAAACGTGACGGTTTGTGGGTTCGATTCCCACTCGAGAAAGATGATTTTTTCTGTGTCCATTTTTTCGCTTTGATAACTAAGCAAAATGCGGCGTTGAGTTCCTCTACTACTGCATAGCATAAGTAGCTAATATACAATGGACTTCGCAAAGTAAAGCCTGGTTCTATTATACACGTATGTGCGTGCGCAGGCGGGCTACTCGGTGACGGTGTTCGAGCGCAACGACCGCGCGGGCGGGCTGCTGCAGTACGGCATCCCCAGCATGAAGCTCAGCAAGGCGGTGGTGGCGCGCCGCCTGCGCCTGCTGGCCGACGAGGGCGTGGCCTTCAAGTGCAGCGTCGACGTCGGACGCGACATCTCCGCGCTCGACCTCGCCAACGAGTGCGTAGCTTTGTTGTTATAGTTCGTTGAAAAAAATATGTTAAAATATATCAACTTCAAATTCAAATTATACCCAACGGGGAAAAGCCTGCAATAGATCACTTGAAATGATAAGGCCGCCTGTGTACTTATAGTGTGTGATATGTTATTTTATAATAGGCTACCTTATAAGACTTATAAAGAGTTTTTAATTGTTTAAATAATTTAAAATCAAATCAAATTCATAAATCATTAATTCATGTAGGTATCACCGATACACTTGTGCACGTCAATTTTTTATCTACCACCATTTCGGAAAGGTGCTTTGTCATGGAGGAGGAAGAAATGGCGAAAGAAATTATGATAGTGTATGCCTGTAAACGCGTCGGCCTATAGATTTGATTCGGAAAGAATTAATTACTTATCATTTCTATGGTCTGGAAACAAAGTAAAAGTGCGGCGTTGAGTTCCGCCATTCAAAATTCAAAACCACCTTAACTTGAGTAACGAACTGACTTAATACTAGGCTTCTTCTGTCTATAGTTCTCTCTGCGTACCCTGCTGTGTGCAGAATACAAATTAAAATTAAAAAATTGAAAATATCATAATATATTTAAAGTCTATTTATAACGATTGATAAATGATTTGTATATATTCCAGATACGATGCCCTAGTCCTTTGCATGGGCGCGACATGGCCTCGAGACCTTCCACTGAAAGGCCGACAACTCAACGGTATACATTTCGCAATGGAGTTCCTCGAGGGGTGGCAGAAGAAGCAAGCCGGGCCCGTGCAAGGACACGGCAAAGAAACTCCTGTACTGTCGGCGAAGGATAAAAATGTATTGATTATTGGAGGCGGTGATACTGGGTTAGTTATGTTTTTTTAATGATTTTTTTTAATTTTTTTGTAAGTATTAGGTAGTTTTTTTTTACTTTTGTAAGTATCCAGGGACGGAGAAAGCAGAGACTAAGTGCAGAGTATCTTAACACTAGGTACCTACAGTTCGTGCAGTTAGCTCTGCCTACCCACTCTATCATGTTCAGGATAAAGTATGAAAACATAAAAAAGTATTAGGTTATATTTTTTTATATAAAATTATTCGAGCGTTTTCTTTCTATATATAAATTTAATAATTTATAATATAGCAGCCGTGTTTGAAGTTACTATTTAATAAGCAGTGGTTTTGGATTTGATTCTCGTTTGGGGGAATAATTGTTTTTCATTTTAGAAAGAATTCGATACACACTGAATACCCTCTGTTTGTGTATTTTGCATCAACTTAAAGGTTAAATGATGTCGTGTAATTTGTCATTTACTTCACTTGTTAAATATTTAAGATGATATTTTTTATAAATAACAAATATTCGTTCGCAGATGTGATTGCATAGCGACGTCGCTGCGTCAAGGCGCTAAATCTATAACGACATTCGAGATTCTTCCCGAACCAAAGAAAACTAGAGGCCAAGACAACCCCTGGCCGCAGTGGCCGAGAGTGTTCAGGTATGCATTTTGTTATATTAAACTATAAAAGAGAACCGTCGCGGCGCAGAGGCGTAGCGTCCACGTAAACGCAACGGTTTGTGGGTTCGATTCCCACAAGGATGGATTTGTCTATTTCTATTTTCTTCGCTCCGAAAAACAAGACTAAGCGCGGCGTTGAAGTCCGCCACTCAACACGCAATGCCTCGAAATTAAAAATGGCGGAAAGCAGGAACTAAGCACCGGAGTGTCTTAACACTAGCTTCTTATGGTTCCTGTAGTTCCCTGTAGGTGAAGACATAAAAAAATAAACAAAAAAGTATATACATATCTCGTTAAGCATTAACATTATCAATTATTTAATTAAAATATAAAATATATTATTTTTTCTATAGAGTTGATTACGGACACGAGGAAGTCAAATTGAAGTTCGGAAATGATCCTAGGAAATTCTCTACTCTCACCAAGGAGTTCCTCGACGACGGTAAGTTTTTCGAGTACGTTATACTATAATATCATATAATATTAGAAAACCTTCACGAAAAACTTTTTTACATGGTTGTTAATTAATCTATATGTAAAAATACTATAAAACATGTAAGTTTTTAAATACAGTAAAAAATACAACTAACAAGAATAATAATAACGGGTTCGATTCCCACCCGGGGAAGATGATTTTTTTTATTTTCATTTTCTTCACACTGGCACTAGGCAAAGCGCGGCGTTGGGTTCCGCCACTCAACACGTAATGTCTCGAAAAAGGCGGAAAGCGGGGATTAAGCAACGGAGTGTCTCAACACTAGTTCCACCGGCTCCGGCAGTTCCCTCTGCCCACCCTGCTATATGCGGGACAAAAGCGTGAAGCTATACAAAAAAGATAATAATATATATTTATAATAATGTTGTGTGGCGCGCAGGCGAGGGCAACGTGTGCGGCGTGTCGGCGGTGGAGGTGGAGTGGTCGCGCGGCGCGGGCGGGCGCTGGGACATGCGCGAGGTGGAGGGCTCGCGCCGCGTGTTCCCCTGCGACCTGGTGCTGCTGGCCATGGGCTTCCTGGGGCCCGAGCGGTACGTCGCCGGCCAGCTCGGTACGTACGCACACACACACACACACACACGCACACTAACACACACACACACGCACACTAACACACGGACACACATACAGGTCTATATACTCGCGGCGTTAAATGAAAGTTTATATATAGCATAGTTTTAACTAGTCTACAGAAACATGGTAAAATTATAAAACAAGTTTTTTCAAACAAAATAAATAATTAAATTATTGTTCCAAGATAGACGCCATTTGTCAAGTATGACGTAAGCGTACACTATACTGTCAAAGCGAGACAGAGATATATCTCTTTCTTATTCGGTTATTTTTTTTTAATGAAAGGTCACACATTGATAACGTTTATTTGTATTTTTATAATACGAGACATTAACGTCATTTGTATTTTAATAATGATACCTTACGCGTTATACATCACATATAAATATAGTGAAATGAAAAAATTGATCCAGTGACTAAACTTTTAATTATTTTCTACTAGCTTTTTTGTGTACTTAATTGAAATATTTTACCCTATAGTTTTGACATAAGCCGCTTTGTCATATATACCTGTAAATATATTGAATGTATCACTTACATGTTCTTATCATTACAACATTAAAAAATTACTTAATCGCTTACCACATTTAATATTTTATATCGCTAAAAAGATAAATTCCTTTACAGAACTGCCACTAGACGCCCGCAGCAACGTTGAGACCAGTAAAGACAACATATATCAGACGCAATTGAAGAATGTGTTCGCTGCTGGAGGTCAATGTTAAACAGATTATTATGTTATAAATAATCTTATAATTATAAAGTCGAAGTCAAATAATTTTATTCAAAATAAGAAGTTCCATGCTTCGTTTTTTGAACGTCATATAATTTATTTATTTACCACCGCTTCGTTAAAGTTAATGAGAAGAACCGATGCAAGAAATTCTATTCTTTTTCTTTTTTTTTTAATTTGCCAAAAATTACAAATTGTCTGTTACAAAAATTATCAAACCTAAGTGTTCAATAATAATAAATTAAAATGCGAATATTTAAAATGATTAATAACTATTTATTTTGTAGATTGCCGTCGCGGCCAGTCGCTAGTAGTGTGGGCCATATCTGAAGGTCGACAAGCCGCACGAGCCGTTGACGTATATTTATCTGGAAAATCCTACCTTCCCGGCCCCGGCGGAGTTATTTTCAGTCATCAACCGATGTAAACCCAACCGATATCAACCTATCAACGACACCAATCTATCAACGCCGTCAACCAATACTAACTCCTAGTAAATAGATTGAAACTATGTAATACAGATATGTAGGAAATTTATTTAAGAATATCTGGTTATTTATATTTATGATGAATATTTAATATTCGCTATCGTTTTGTTTTCATTCAGAAATGTTGTGTAATAAAATATTGTAGATAAAATAAGAAAACATTTTATTAGGAATTCGTTTTTTTTTTTTAATGTTTTTAAATGTTTATGAACGTAAAATTGTGATAGACATGTAATTGTTTAACTATAATTTAAATGAATATTAAACTTTTTTTTGAAGATGATATATTTTAAGTATATACTGAAAAACAATGAATTTTACTTTTAATGAATCTTATTTTTTTATTTTTTGGTAAGACTCTCCTCATCTAATTAAACTCCAAAGTTATATAAATCTTGAATATAAAAAAATATAATAAAGGAAATATTATACATGTTTATAATATGGAAAATATACACATATATTTAAATATATTCCCATTCAATTTTATAATTTATATATATATATATATATATATATATATATATATATATATATATATATATATATATATATATATATATATATATATATATATATATATATATATATATATATATATATATATATATATATATATATATATATATATATATATATATATATATATATATATATATATATATATATATATATATATATATATATATATATATATATAAATCATTGTTTCAATAACAATTATAGTTGTTTGATATTCTATTTACACCATATGCCAAAAGAAGAAGAAGAAGAAGTAATATTTTTTTATTATAAAATATATTTCACAATATACAGAACAGTTCGATGCACAAATATTAATATCTTTTTGTTCTTATTTATTTTAAATCAACTAAAATAATAATGTCTATATAAAATATGTAATTGAAAATAACTAGAGAATACACTTTAAGCATAAATGTTATATGAGATTTTTGATATTTTGCTTACATTGTATTAATTAATTTTAATACAATTAATTATTAAGCGCCGTTTATGATTTGTTTTTATTATTACAATAGTCATATTAAATAAGAAAAATGATGCTTATAACAATGGACAATAAGCTGTGTAAAAACATTTATTTAATTACAAGGTTAATTCAAAGTGACATTTTTGTTATTTTTGTTTTCTTGATATATTTTGTTGTTTATATATATGTATATATATATATATATATATATATATATATATATATATATATATATATATATATATATATATATATATATATTTAAGCAAATTTAGTCATTTTAAAATAAGTTATCATTTTGAATGAGTTATTACTATTTTTTTTTGTAATTTACAAATATTAAAAAATATAGTAGTAAATTACAAATCGAGTTATATTTTAACTGTGATCGATGTTTTAATATTTAATTTGATGGTGTTTTATTTAACGTATTGTGTGTGCGCTTACAAAGTTCCTAAGTTCATTGTTTACGTAAATAGTTTTTGTTTTGTAAATATTAGCGGTAATCTATGTATTTTTAATATTTTCATAAATAAATGAACAATTGAACAGCCACGCTCTCTTCCTGGCCATTGAAAATTATATATGATCATTATAATATTAAATTACACAACCATATACCAAATATATATATATATATATATATATATATATATATATATATATATATATATATATATATATATATATATATATATATATATATATATATATATATATATATATATATATATATATATATATATATATATATATATATATATATATATATATATATATATATATATATATATATATATATATATATATATATATATATATATATATATATATATATATATATATATATATATATATATATACCTACACTAACCTTATATGTTGTAGTTATCGCTAATATTTACGTATTTAAGTCCTAGAAAGCTTTTGTAGTTGTAAGTTTTGTTTCGTAATACAATACATCATGTTTATAATTTACATTAATAACTACATATACGTATTAAGTAATGTGTGTAAAATCTATAGCCATACAAAGTCCAATGAAATGTCCTTTCAAAGATGAATATTTTAATAGCACTCGAAATGTATAATTATATCAATAGTAACATATTATGTAACATTTAGATTTATATGTTACGTAATATCACATATACATATACATTAAGATACGTAACAACAGCCTTCAATTTATTTGTTTAATTTAATTCCAAGGCGTAATAGTAATATTAAAATTGTAATTTTTAATGTACAAACAGTATATAGATTCTTTGAATGTTTAAAAAAGTTTAAAAATTCAAAAAATATGTATGAGCGCGATGTTTGTTGGTTCAATTCCCAATCAGGGGATTGAATTATTTTCCATTATACGCTAACAAGACAAAAGCCATGTTGAATTGCGCTTCTTAATACGAAATGTCTCGAATTCGGACGGAGTGTCTTGACACTGTACTTATATTTTAACAATTATTCTTCGTGTAAACTTTTATTTTATACAATATATATTAATAACTTAAATTGAGCTGTCAGTGCTTTAGACGTAGGCTTGAACAGTATTTATTTACATGCTTTTACATATTATGTTCATTATTCATTTGGATTTATTTTTTCTGTATCGTTATATTTTTGATTTTTATTTTGCAAATAAACGTTATTATGATTTATTCTTTTTTTTACTAACCTACACTTCATTTTTTATTTGAGTTTTTTAACAGTTGTCTTAACTATTCTCCTCAAATAAGACAAAAGCGTGTTAAATATCTTTACACTCGAAAACTGCCAGTTGTTTTTGCCTTTATTCAAATTTTATATACATTATAAAAAGTATATTTTAATTTACAATGAACAATTAGCCCATTATATGTATCATGAGTTACAAAATTTTCACAAAGTCGGTTAAATACCAGCTTTTAATCTAGGTCTCTTAGGCAAAGCTTCTTAGAAAAAAAAAATGCTTAAATTGTTCTTAAAAATTACTTCACGATGCATTATCGGTAGAAAAGTGTAGTGAATTAGTAAATTTGTTGAGAGTTAATATAAATTATGATTGACAATAATAAATGTCTATTGTAGCTGAATATAGTGTTTATGAATACATTAAATGATTGGAGCACATAACTTAGTTTTATTTTAATATATGTATGTGTACTCATTCAATTAATTATATCAAATTAAAACTTGAGTCATTATAACAATTTTCTTTAATTTGAAATTGTAATTAAATATTTGCATAGGTATTGTACGAACTTTGTATGATATATTAGTATTGTCGTAAAGCGCGAGTTTTCTACGTGCAACTGAAGGTTCCGCGACAATTTCATAAATAGCTTAAAAAAAAAATTTTTTTTATAAATGCTTGGAATTATCTTTTAGAAAATGAAAAATTTAAGTTTGTGAATAATAATTTTAACGAATTTAATGACCTACTATTAATAAGCGTGATATTGTTTTTTGTAACATAAATGTGAGGACCGTCGTGTTGCAGAAGCACAGCACACATGTGCCTAAAAACACAGCGATTTGTTGGTTCAAAATATTTCCATGAATATAATGGCAAAAGCGAGATATTGAATTCCGCCACTCAACACGCAACGCTTCAAGAAGCGAAAAGCGAGGAACGAAGTGTCCGTACATGGAATAAAACACTGGGTTATCTACTAAAAGAAAAAAATCATATTTTTATCAACATCAACAACAATTTACAAAATCAAATACATTTTTTCAAATTTTTCCTTAGATTGTACACTAATTACTAATTTTTACCTCCTTAGCTATACTAATTGTAAGTAAATTGTAAGCCAACGGGAAGCATAAGTTTACATATTGGGATGATTTTTTTAACAAAATAGGGTAGAAATAAAGCATAAACGCTAGTGCTTTTTAATTGTATTCACTTAGAAGTTTGACATTTTCCGTGCTTCAAGGAAGATGAATCTTGTACCTTAATGCGATTTTAAGAGAAATGATCTGATCAGGCGGACAAGCCGACTGATGGAAAAAAGGTTCTGTTTATTTATTCGTATTATGCGCTAAAGTGTTTATTATTCAATTAAATAATAAAAGGATGAAAATAAAACCACAACGATAGAAATATTTAATACTAACAAGCAAAGAACTAACAAGCAACAAGTGTACCTAGGTACTGAAGTGCCTACAAGATACAAAAGTTTAAAACTTTAATTGTATATAAGGTAAGTGAATGTATAGCACGTATGTAAGTAGCAAGTACCCAAATACTTATTAAGTGGTAGAAATTATAAATTATTACAGATAAACTACATAGAAAATGTATTTTAATTAGTCAAATAGATAAGAATACTTTAAATGCCATACAAAACGAAAAATTAGGTGAAGGATTTAAACTGGATACATTTTAAAGGTACATTCTCCTTTTGCCTAATATGCCGCGTATTCACAACCGTTAGGTTGAAAAAGTGGGAAATTAACGTTTAAATAAAATAAAAATAACAGAATTGATAATTTATTTATTTATTGATAAGTTTATTACATAAAAATATATAACTTTTAAATACTTTAATCTGTAATTTCACACAAACACGCTAATTTAAATTTGATAATTTATATAATATTTAATTATAAATTGTACTCCGCTGACTCACAATCAAGAAATTGCCACAGAACCCTCTCTTTACGCGACTACAACTCACACTTGACCGATATTTAATTAAACGACAAAGAATATAAAATAAAATTATTGTCATCATAACAAATATTTACAATGTGACATAAATAAAGATGACTTACGAAGACACGAGTAACATGTACCTATGTATGTACTCTGTCGTATACTCGTGTATATGGGCGCAATTCAATATACTATATTAAATATATATAATATATTAAATAGGAATTATGTAAAAAAGAGGACGGTCGTGGTGCGGAGACGCAGCGCACCTGTAAACGCGACGGTTAGTGGGTTCGATTCCCACTCAGGGAAGATGGATTTTTCTATTCCCATTTTCTTACACACTAGGATCCTGCAGTTCCCTCTGCCTACCCTGCCATGTGCGGGATAAAGCGTGAAATAAATGTAAAATAGATCTCTTCTTTACTGTCTATTGCACGTGAATAAACCAATTGATACTCTGTTATTTTATTATTAAAAATAGACTATGAACAACGAAACCCTGGTCTAGAGCCGACATATAACTACTATATGTACTGTAAATATTTTGTATACTGTATTAATTTACTTTGACGCCATAATGTATTCATTGGAATGGAAGTATCGTGACATGTGCGTTCATACATAATTATTTTGACAAATGATTTATGGCGAATTATGGTAAATTGAATAACCTAACGAGCACCCCTTTCACCCCAGTCTTTATAGTGACTCCGATAGAAGCAAACCATTATGAAAGGCGTTCTCGTTTTGTGTAAGTAATTGCTTTTTAATGTATATATCTGTAATATGTGTTCATACTTGCGCCTATGTTAAAAATAATAAGAATATAGCGATAAATGATTACCGTCGTATTTTCTCAATATGCTCTGAAAAATTACTGAGAAATATGAGAATAATCGAAGTCATAACTCCCTTGCAGCTGATAGTTAACATAACATATGTATAGGTACACTGCGGTTGCAGCTACAAATATACAAAATAACTAATTTGTACGTGTAAAAACAAATATTTGTGTAGGTTTAGTTACTTTACCTAATTGACTTCACGAATGGTGCACAAATTTACAATCCTTTTTGAACAAGTCTTATAATCCAAATAAAAAAGATAAAAACTCAGTAATGCTTTGATATTTTTTTATTATTCTTTTTTAGCTTCACGCTTTATCCCGCACACGGCAGGGTAGGCAGAGGAAACTGCAGGAACCGTGGGAACCTAGTGTTAAGACACTCCGTTCCTTAGTACTGCTTTCTCTGTCCCTGCTTTCCGCCTTTTTCGAGGCATTGCGTTTGCCCTTTGCTTTATTAAATTATAACTCCACGCAGCGCTTTGCAAAGTTGTCAGAGAGAAGAAAATGGAAATAAAAAATACATCTCCCCGAGTGGAAATCGAACCCAGAAACCGTCGCGTTACAGGCAGACGTTGCTCCTCTGCGCCACGACGATCTTCATAGCATTTTATTTTTGTCTCTATGATGTGCAACACACGTTTAAAACTTTTGAAATACACACATTGTGTGTATGTTAAAACGAATATTTCTTAAAACCTAATATTTCTTTTAATTAAATGTCATATTTATGACCATTTCTTAAAAGAACTATAAGAATACTAATCGTTAACTTTGTATAAACCAGTTCATTCTTTTTCCCAAACCTTTCAGATATCAAGCTTAAAATATGGATTCAAATTTTGCTTCAAACATTGAATCAAAAATTTCAAGAACAATTTGGATTTCCTGTAAAAGATATAACAGTAACGAAATTATGTGAATATTTAAATGCTCCAAAAGATTCCTCCAGTTTAGCCGATAACGAGAATTTTGTTTGGTAAGTCTTTATGTTAATTTTTTTTTAACTTCACGCTTTATCCCACACATGGCAGGGTAGGCAGAGGGAACTGCAGGTACCTTACGAACCTAGTGTTAAGACACTCCGTTGCTTTAGTCCCTGCTTTCTCCGTCCCCACTTTCATTTTATGTTAATAATAAGTTAAATTCGATTCCATTTTGTTTATGTATTCATAAGAATACAAATTACAAAATTTACAAAGCTTAACTTTTTATACGTTGCTGTTTGAAATACTACAAAATCTAATAGACTAAACTATAATCTGAATAATTATTGATAATCCGTTCAACCGAAGAGAGAAGACTGGCCACATATTGCCTTAATTAAGAAGTAATAATTTAAAAAAACATAAATTCTCTTTTAATTCATTCTAACCCAAAGGAACAGCAATGTTATTCGACATTCCTGATGAACGTGGTGGTGCTAACATGGATAAGCGTTGGGGTGATATAAGAACCTGTCATTTCCCTCTGATTCCGTTCGTGCAGGCTGTCCCCATGCCTTATATGGCACTGGTTTATGCCGGTCTTTGGTTGGGTGAGTTAGATTTGACATCTTTATCTTGTCGCCCATCTTTTTATATTTTCATTTGAGAGATTTTACCAAAGGTTTTGAGGAAAAGAATTTAATATTGAGGGAAAGAACGAACGAACGAACGAATAGACGATGGGTTCTCTTAATATCATTTTATCTGTTTATTTGTTTGTCGGTCTGTGCATCTTTTTAGATCATTTTTCTCAATACCACGATTCCTCGATATACTCCTGCGTCATGTCGGAATAAATATCGCTGGTTAAGCCTACAGATCTTCACCCAACTCCCTTGAAAATTTGCAGAAGTTTGAAAATACATATAATACAATCTATATGTACACCCTAGAACAGACAATTGCATATTGCATATAAAAATTTAGATTTTCAAGGTTAACCTTTCGAAACGCAAGTTTGACTTTACACTATTTTATTAAGTCCACCACAATATTTTTTATTCACAAATATGTTTTAGGAGCTTTAGGTATAGCACTCGGGTACAAGTATCGCTGGAGCGCGTCAACCTTCACTATTTGCTATTGGTATTTGTTCTTAATTGAAAAAAGCTATTGGAACAATCACAGCTATTTGTTTGGAGTTGTCGCACTGTTGCTTACTTTTACTGAAGCGAATTCGTATTGGTAAGTAAAAATTTAGTTTCGTCTATTTTTCATAATTAAAATGCTTAATCATTTCAAATTTAATAAATAGAAGTAGATAATTGAAAATGAAAATATTTTTTTATCATAATATTTACAAAAAGGTGTCACTTTTAGTGTCACGTGCTACTCATATTGTTTTTGCTTTATTAAATTATAATTTTATAGTGTTAATTCACAATAGGGGTAGGAAAAATACGTAAAAAAAGATTTGACCGCTGAATTTCAGTTTTAGCGCTCTAACTACTAAGCCATTTGTTTTTCATCACGTAGGGTCAACATTCTTAAATGCTTTTTACAACGTACAATTATTGCCTTGTTATATTCGTTGTTTAGTCATATAAAATATTTTAATATTTCATTGTAATTTACGAAAACTATTTACAATTTTATTAAATTGTAAAGAATTTTAGGACATCCTAATTTTATTTGATTAAAATGACTGATGTTCCTTATTCTAGGTCCTTAGACGTTTATTTAAATCCCTATCAATTAAAAACAATGGTGCCATATTGGAACTATTTTATTTTAAAATATCAGTTTTTCATACTATACTTCATGGCCGGCTTAAAGAAAGGAACCGCCGAGTGGCTGACGGGATACTCTGTGCAAAATCTCAGCGAACACTGGGTTTTTAATCCTTTCAAGTAAGTTTCTGCTTTTATTACAAGATTTACATTCTAAAAAGTTTTTAAATATATTTTTTTAATTAGCAACATTTGATCTGGGAGATTTAAGGCAAATGCTTTATGTAGACTTGGATATTTGTTATTAGTTTCAGTTCCAATATTTCTATGCAATCTTGAAAAAACGCTCTTGATATGATGCATTACAATCACATACAGGTATTATTGTATCTAAGTCCTCGTCATAATCGCCATTCACAAACTATAAAATAAAATGTTTCATTAAAAAGAACCCAATGTGTCAACATTACTAAAATATATTACAACATATGTACATACTGTTTCCGCATACAGCTATGTTAATAAATTAAAATACTGAATTTAGCCAAAGATTGTATATAAATATATATTTTAAGCTGGTGATACTTTATTGTAGGAACTGTTGTTTATAGATTTATTATATTAATAAATACATAAAAAGCCTTTTAAATTTAAGCTAGATTTAAGCTTAATACTATATGATAGTTAATTTACTTTTTTATCATTTTATATGTCTATATACATTTATTATTAATACTAACTTATTAAAAAAACAAACTTAAGTACTTAGGTAGTCTTAATTTAGTCATATAGTAAGTTTACATATGTTACAGTTAAAACCCGTTTTTAGATAGAACGCGATTTCTCTACCTAGGACTGGTTTTCACTGAAGGTCTTTGTTAAAACTATAAATAACTAGTCTCAGCTAAAAATTCCCAACTGACATATTTCAGTTTCAGATAAAACTTTAGTTAAAGCTGGCACTAGTAAAACTAAATTGGGATTAATAAGATAACCTTTTGAAAATATTTATTAAAAAGATCTTCTTCTTCTTTCACTCTTTAATTATGGCGTTTCTAGCGTGCCAGTTGAGCACAATTCACTTCGCCAATGTCACGTTGAATGGAGAACACACAAAGGAGAATGTACGGTAAAAAAAGAGATGTCATTACACAGTTGGACAATGCATGTTTAATAGAGATCCAGTTTAAATCATTCACCTATAACAATTAAAAAGATCTAAGACAGAGTCATAACTTGTAAGTTAGATTAGGTTAGGTTTTAACTAATATTAAATTTTTAATTAAGTTAAAACTAGTTCTATTTAGGGAAAACGCGTTCTATCGAAAATCGGATACAACTGTAACACATACAAATATAAATAATTGTAAAAGTATCTTATATCTGTCATACAATACGTTTAATGCTTTTGTTTTTCAGGTTATTTTTAACAGTTTCCCAAACAGATTTCCTTGTAGTGCACTGGTTTGTATTCGCGTTCGACTTGACCGTAGCTATCTGGATGATGTGGGAACGATCGCGACATATCGCTATGTTTTTCTGCGCTTTATTCCATTTGATGAATAGTAGATTGTTTAGCATAGGTAAGTATACGTAATTTTTGTCATAGTTTCGTTAGCTTGAACAAATGCATGTATTAGTAAAAGATATTTTTTCTTCAATTAGATTATCCTAAAAATATCATATCGACCTGTTCAATATCGCGAATAGCACAGTAAATATACGTGGAAAAAGTTTTATAGAACTGCTCAATAGTAAAGTATCATATCTCATCAGTGTCCATAAATCTTATTAAATGATACGTCATAAATACATTATTTCAATTGGTTACCAGTACATACTGGGTAATTACATTGAACAGTAGTAATTAGGTTGAACAGATCCGCATGCTACTCCCTAGTATATATGTGGCGGAGCTCGCAGTGAGGAAACACCTTATCGTAATACCAAAGTACCAAGTCTTTTGCAGATGATTTGGTACTTGATAACAGTACTTTATATACAATAAAGCGGTTTAAGCTGGTACTAGAGTGTAGATTTTGATTAGAAGTCAAACCTGGCCTTAATTATACAAAGTTAATCGGTGTAGTTTGAAATACCATCTCGCCCTGCAAATGACATTAAGTTTCGCATTAGCCATACATTCCAATAGCCCGCCATACTAGCAGTTTCTCCAAATATGAAGGTCCTAGATCGGATACTGGGTACGGCTCGAAGAAGAAATTCAAAACTTGGCAACACACGATTTTCTTATGGTTAACGCGTAAATTTTAATCTTGTGCATATTGTACTGTACCAGGTTTTTTTCATTCCATAAGAAGATATTCTGGGTAGAAATCCACAATACCTCCGTTAAGCAGGGTATACTCAGCGGAACTCACTTGTCGATACAAACTTGTCGATAGTAAAATTCGGCTTTTTACCTGTTGATAGAACCATGTCAGCGACAGCAGTGGTTCCCTAGCTGTGAAATGAGTATAATTTAGACATCTTATTCTACTGTGTTCCGTATCATGATATTGTGACATTTATGAAGGAAGCAATTGTTTATGCTAAATTCCAAATATTTATAATATTTAAAAGAGGAATACAAGAACAAAAACATTGAGACCTGTTCAGTTCAGTTCACTAAAGTTAATTCCTCATTCCTGAAAAAACCCGCGCAAGAAACTCAGCGGGACTTTTGTTCTTTTTTATGTTCATTAGAAATTCACAATTATTAATTTTTTACACTTTACTTGAACGTGTCATTCCCAAGGTGTGTTGTCATTTAAAAAGTCATTAATCAAGTAATAACCTTTAACACATATGTTTTCAAAATCCTTTTAAATTGTTGAACACTTTCTGGTATACCATTGTATGTATGAATAATAGTTAGTAATATTATACGCACATTTTTTTATATATGAAACATGTCGTGGCGTCTGCCTGTAGATGCGACGGTTTGTGGGTTCGATTCTCACTCGGAGAAGATGGATTTATACTCAAAATTTTCTTGGCTATGGCACCTAGGCAGGCGCGGCGTTGAGTTCAGTCACTGAACACACAATGCCTCTAAGTGGTGGAAAGCGGGGAACAGAGTGTTTTAACACTACCCTTATTAATAGGTAGATTTAGTTTATAAACTATCAGTTTATCTTTAATAAATAAAAGTATGAGAGAGATTAAAAAGAAAGAGTATAAGCTGCAAAAGCACCAAACGAAAGCACTGATAAAGATGAAGCGTGAAATAAACGAGAGTAAAAGAGATGAAAGGTTGACGAGCAACTTCCGGGATAACACGAAGCTTTTCTGGCGAGAAGTTAGTGATTCACGGAGTTGTTCGTCAACCTTTAGAATAAAAGGGGTACTTTCGAAGGACGGTGAGATATTCACAAACAGATCACACGTTTTGCAGCGATGGGCGGAATTCTATAAGGAGATGTATGAATGTGATGACGCTTCTGCCTCAAGTAACAGCGACTAACCGAGTCGCTGTTACTTGAGGCAGCAGATGGCGAAATCAGTATAAAAGAAGTTGAGAGTGCAATAAGAAGCTTGAAATGTGGTAAGTCAGCGGGAGCGGATGGAGTTACTGCCGAGATGATCAAATATGGTGGACCTCGCATCTTGGACTTGTTCTGGTTTCTGTGCAATTTGTGCTGAAAATCGGGGGAGGTCCCAGATGGTTGGCAAAGTGCAGTCATCGTGCCTTTGGATAAAGGCAAAGGTTGACAGATAGACTGTGCAAGCTATAGGGCTATCAGTTTGATTAGCTTAGGTGGTAAAGTATACGCAAAAATTTTAGCGAGAAGAATGCAAGAAAGATCCGAAAGGCTACTGTGGGAGGCTCAAGGAGGCTTTAGACCTGGAAGAGGATGCATGGATCAGATCTTTTCCAACCGTATGATCACAGAGAAGTTTTTGGCTGTAAACCAAAAGGTTTTCTGTGCTTTTGTGGACTTGGAAAAGGCGTTTGACAGGGTTGTGAGAAAGAAATTGTGGGAGATACTACCCCGGTACAATGTGAGCGGACCCTTGCTGCAGGTCTCTTTATAGAGATCACTCAGCCTGTGTGCGAGTAGGAGCCGACATGTCGCCTCGGTTTGGCATCCAATCGGGTGTCAAACAGGGCTGTGCCATGTCGGCTTGGTTGTTCAATTTGTATTTGGATAGCTGTCTCCAAGGACTGAAAGAAAGTGATATGGGTGTAAAAGTGGGTGACTTGAAGGTAAATTGCTTGTTGTACGCAGATGATGCAGTGCTTATTGCATCATCAGAAAGCGAGTTGCAGGCATTGGTCACCATTCTGAAAGACGGGTGTGAAACTAATGGTCTAAGCCTGAATGTAAGTAAGACAAAGGTTCTGGTATTTGAAAGAGACGAGGAAAGGACAGATTGCAAGATTTTCGTGAATGGAAATTTATTAGAACAAGTGAATGAAGTAGTATACTTGGGAAGTATGTTAAGTAGGATGTGGAAAGACGTGTTGCTGCCGGTAACAGAATGAACGGTGCCTTAGCTGCCTTGTTGAGACGGCAGAACGTCAGCGTCGCTGCACGTTTGGCCGTACACAATGCAGTTTTGGTTCCGACGCTGTTATATGACAGTGAAACGTGGGTATTACAGAAGAAGAATGAAAGAAAGATGAATGCTGTGGAGATGCGATCTCTTCGAAGGATATGCGGAGTCAGCTTAGCTGACCGAATCCGCAACGAAGAGGTACACAGGATGGTAGGTACCGGCGAGGATGTCATAGTAAGAATGAAGAAGAATGTGCTCAGGTGGTTTGGGCACGTCGAAAGAATGAGTGACGAAAGAATGGTAAAAAAGATATACGATGGAAAAGTGTGTGGTAAGAGAGGTAAGGGGAGACCTCGGTTGACTTTCGAAAACACAGTATCGAAGATACTGGAGGAAGGTCACGTAAAAAGCATGAGGACTCCCCGGAGAGCATGCATGAAGAGGTTAATGACAGTGGACGAGGCGAAAGAGGTATGCAGGGACCGCAGCGTTTGGCGCTCCGTTCTCTCTGACTACCCCGCTAGGGATAGAACGTGAAGATATGTATGTATGTATGTAGTTTATCTTTACATATACTAGATATTTTTCAAAAAATACTTTTAAAGTTTTATCTTTGTAATTATTTTATTATGTTTATAACAATTATAATATTACTAAGTAAGTAAATATGTGAATGGTGTAACTATCCTTAAAAGAGTTCGAACAACTCAGTTAATTGTACAATATATTTAGCTTTTATTATTCATATAATTTAACTTGAAGTTTTTACATTTTATTTATTTGTTTTCCTTATTTATTATGCACATATATACTTGTACTGAGAGTAATTAGTAACCACCTATTATTCATTATTTTTTATTTAAGTACTTAGGTAGGTACTTAAGACATTTTAATAGGTACAGGCTATAAAGTAAGTACAATATAATGAAATACAATATTTTCAAATAATCAATAAAAATTTATCACAGGTATGTTCCCCTGGGTGTGTTTGGCTACAATGCCACTATTTTACCCATTCGACTGGCCGAAAGTTATAATAAGATATGCGGAAAACACTTCATTAACAGTGAAAGGAGGAATTTGTAATTATTTTAATAAATTTAAATATATCGTACACAATTGTCAGCGGAACGAGACGGAATTGAGTGAAAAAAACACAACCACAGATATTAAAGCAGTTTGTGACAATGAAAATATTGTTAAAAGCAATATGTCTAAAATTGATGAAGAAAACGAACCGAATGTTGAATTAAAACAAGATAATTCACCTGACGGACAGTAGAAATGGAAGGATGAAAACAATTACGTTTGCTTTAATAGTCTTTCACGTGGTGACTCAGGCATTTTTGCCTTACTCGCATTTTATTACGAAGGTCAGGGATTAAACATTGAAATTTATTATTTAATTGTATTTTTATATTTTTATTATTAGCGTGAAACAGTATAGAATGTAGGTGAAAACACTTGCTGTTTAGGCAGTGTCGTCTTAGATCGTGTCCTTAGGCACTCTAGAAATCAGTGCCTCTAGGACGGAAAAAGCAGGGACTAAGAAATGGAGTGTCTTAACACTAGGTTCCTACAATCCTTGCAGTTTTCTCTGCCTACCCTGTCATGTGAGGGGTAAAGCGTGAAAACACAAAAAAATCCAGATTCTAAGTCAAAAGGGGCTACAAACAGATCGACTATCTTTAGGAGCTTACACTTGCTGCATTTGATTATTTAGTAAGTCATTTAGTTATTGGGATATGAAAACGAATGAAGTTGTTACTTGTTAAGTGAATAGTGTCTACATATTACATGTATATGTGTTAAATTACTAAAAAAGACGTAATATAAAAAATATGACTTCTAGGCAGCAGACTCCTTCTCATTTTACCAATGCTATGTAACTTTTCAATATTTTTTATTAACATATTCGTTTACTTTATTGATTATGGTCAACTAAGCTTTGTAGATTCATAATTTGAAATAACCTGTTGTACAAAATTCATATATCCATGATAATACTTCCACAAAGTGAGGAAGTTATTAAGTACTCTACATATTAAATGTTTATTTAAATATATATTTCATTATCATGACCTACTTATTACCAATGACTCCTAAGGACGTCCAGTTATAATTTTCTAACAGTCATATTTGGAAATTACTATTATTTACTATACTATCGTATGCCTACTATTTAAACGCAACCTTTGCGACTTTTATTTTTATGATTTTTAATGTGTTTATCCACACTGAGGATAAAAAAAATACTTTAAAAAAACATAATATATCGCTGCGCTCAAGTTTTTACATATTTAAGTGTTTTTTTCATGACTTTTGTCAGGGCTACAACAATTGGACAAAAGGCCTGTACGGATATTCGTGGGACATGATGGTTCACACATGGGATATAGATTCTGTAGTCGTTAAAGTCGTTGATAATGAAAAAAATGAGATATTTTACGTAGACCCGTATGTACATACGCTGAACGACAGATGGACTAGACACGGTGATATGATTTACCAATACGCCAAATGTCTAAAGAATAATATAAAACAAAATGATAATAGTTTATCCCAAAATTTATCTATATACATAGACGTTTGGTGTTCAATGAATGGTAGATTTACACAACGTATGTTTAATCCTCATATGGATTTGTTAAAGGCGTCTTGGTCGCCATTTAAAGTAGTTTCGTTTTTGATGCCGTTACTAGACGAAGCATTGGAGTGGCGAAGTGTGTTACACGAAATAAAGGAGGATGTACACTCTTGGAACAATTATAGTGATGTTATATTTATAGCTGATTTTCCAGGTATAGTTCTTATATAAGTTTCCTTATTAAATAATTTTGAATGGATGACAAACTGCAGATTACTTTTGTATCAATCTAATGAATAGTTTACTATTTTTCAAACGATTTCTTACTTAAACGATATATATATATATATATATATATATATATATATATATATATATATATATATATATATATATATATATATATATATATATATATATATATATATATATATATATATATATATATATATATATATATTCTGTTTAAAATTTTAAGTAGAAATATAGTTAAACAAATAGATTTTTGCAAGTACATACACAGTAGTATCATTAGACACTTAACTTAGGTAATATATATGAAAACAGTATGTGATTTTAATCATTTATATATAGCAATATGAAATTAATAATATTGAACACGAGAACTTCCTTACTATGGGACAGGTAACCGACTCGGTTACCGGTCGTAAGTGCTAAAATAAATTTAAATACTTCGATTTCCTTCAAGATTGTTTTGTTATTACAGCAATCGAAACGTAAGCCGAGGCCAAAGCTTTAATAATATCGTAATAAAAATCGAAGAAGCTTATCCAATTTGCAATCGTTTCCTCTGATTTAATCCAAAAGTTGCCTAAATCACAGTTTTTACAAGATAAAATATTTTATATTGAATTTAAGTGTTAAATTGATACTTTTTTAGGTTACACCCAAGAAAAGTATATTCCAGTAGATTTATCCAATGTTACTATGACTGTATTAGAAGGGTTGGTGGCATACGAACCTGAAGTTACTAAATTGTTAAACGGACAGTCTTATCAATTGGAAAAAGGAAATGTGATAATGCTGGCGCCTGAAACCTTCCACAAAATTATAAACATTGGAAAAACACCTGCTTATTATATGTACACTTTCGCAAATACTACTGAAGCAAGTAATGTTATTAGTCCTGCATCTAAACCCAAATTACCTATAAGCCAAGAGCTAATGAGACGGTTTAATAACATGATAACTTTTAGTAATTTGGTCGTCACAAACATGATCCAAACTTTGTTTCAATTAAAACGTTGTCATTGATTATAACAACTTAAACAAGTAGAAATAATTTTTGGAAGGTTATAGTAAATTATATATTTACACGTGCGTCAATATAACTTAATGTTTTCAATATTAAAATATATATAATATGTATGAGTTGTTTTATTTCATTATGATCAAGACAAGAAAATCCTATATTTATCTAAATACAAATAAATCACATGTTTTATATTTTACATTTATGTAATATTTTATTATATACAGGCAAGACAACGTAATAAATTTCTAAAGTGGTTATAAAATAACTAAGTATGTATTTTAGTTTGTAATTGCGTTGGAAAAAAAGTAATAATTTAAACTCGACAGCATATAAAATAAAAAAAAGATAAGCTCAATAATTGAGAATTTTATGGAAAGTAATTGTTAATAACGACTCCGTTGATCTAATCATATAGAAAGATTTGAGAGACTTAAACATTTTAGTTGGGATTTATACATTATCCTCGTTTGCGTCGTATAATCGAGTAAAAGATAAAAAAATACCATTTCAGATAGTTATCATCAAAAATTAAAGTAATATTAGAAATATTTAAATTAATTAAAGCCAAAAGAAACAAATAATTGTAGCAATCTAAAATAATATTATTATAATACTAAAATGAGTTTGAACTTAGAGATAGTTTAGATATTGTAATACTACAAAATATTTAAATTTTCAATACAATATTTACAATAACGAGCAGCAATAAAAAAAAGTTGCATTACAGAACGAAATTTTTATGTATCTATGGCCTTGCTGCGAGCAACTGTCAAATGGTCTTATGTAAATGACACTGTGAGGCACGGTTGGTCGGCGGGCTGACTAGATCACTGGAATAGTGACATTGAATGTCGTGACTAAGGCATGAGGCAAATACTGAGTTCATTCATCGTTCCGTCTCGTCTGTGACGAGTGAATCTGCTCGGGCTGCGGCCGACGCCTCGTCACCGCTAATATATATTCAGCTTTTATCCATTCCACGTCCATAACTAGAATTTAGTGTCTCAACGGCGGTACGCCTTGCCGCCCCTTTAAAATATTGACATTTTATTCATCTGTGATATAACAACACATAAGTATCCTGTTAACAGTTTTTAGGTTAATCCGTTGCCGG
Source organism: Dione vanillae (assembly GCA_037178615.1). Lineage (NCBI taxonomy): Eukaryota > Metazoa > Arthropoda > Insecta > Lepidoptera > Nymphalidae > Dione > Dione vanillae. Next base: position 946,689 of record JAZFAU010000140.1, read on the forward strand.
TGATATCAGTGCAATATTTTTATAATTTTTAACTCTTAGACTGTGCAAAACATACTTTTGTGCTATTTTTTACGGTAAACGGAAACCATGGAGGCGGCGATGAGCTACGACCTGGATATAACGCCGAATTATTCGTACATTTTCGAATTCGAAAACGAATTTATTCACCAAAATTCCAGGAAGTGGATGACTGAAAACTGGACTGTCGCTTTCTACTATGTTGGGATCTACATGGCTTTTATTTTCGGAGGTCAATATTACATGCAAAATCGCCCTAGGTAAGTTTATTAATTATTATATATATTTTTTGTAAATAAGTACATTTAGGTTATTTGTTTAAGACACTTAAGTTTATATATGTAGCAGATTTTTTATTATGTCAATTATTTTGCAATTTGCTTTTTAAAAACTTTAATTTAAATGTGCAAAACATTCTTACATAAATTTATGTTTAAATATATTTGAAAGCTAGAAATACTAAAAAATGTAATATAACATTACAATAACACATTTATAAATAATGACAATGATGTATGGAAAAGTGCTTTATAATAGTTACTTTCTTCTCAAATTTTTATTTACTTAATTTTTATTTAATTTTAACATTCATTTAAATTTTAAAAGATTTAAATACCTTAAGTAAATCAATATATTTAAATTAATTTAATTAACTTCTTTATAATTATTATCATCTACAGTAAAATTCAATTAGTCTTATATTGAACTTGGAAGTGACCTCATATTTTTTTAAATTGATTATTTTCTTATACTGACATAATCAACACTGCTAAAAAATGCTGTAAAAATAAAAATATGATTAACTAATACTTTACGAAGAGACAGATAATCTAGGCAACAATTAGTTCACATTGCAATATTTATTTGTGTAATATCTTGTTAAGTCAGTAATACCTGGAATCTGAATTAGACATTCAGATTCCAGGTTTAGGCATATACAATTCATAGCTATTTTCATTTGGTCATTATTGGAAAGCCACACAAAAAAGCTAGTTGTAAATAAAATGAAGCCAAAAAGAGCCAGAAAAATCAAAGGATACACCTTGGATTTTTCACGTTTTTTGGACTAAATTTACATTCTTCAGTTTAAAATATAATTGTATATATCTTAATATAGGTAATTTAAATACATATTTTCTTGAATATTTGCAAACAATATACATTCTGTAAAATTATAGCCCTGTTAAAAAACAAATTATTCTGCATACAAGCATCTACTATATAAGTAAATTAATTGTTTAATTAACATTATAAACATATATAATTAAAATATTTAATTTAATACCTAAATATTAAGGTTGTTTTATCAATTATTTTTTAATAAAAACCAAATAATTTTAAGCAATATAACATATATTTGAGTATATAAATTTCATCTTATATTAACATAAGATTTCAGATCATTCACAGAATCATAAAACATTTTATAATAATTATTCATACAAAAGTTTTTATTTCGCTTATTGAATTTCTGGTTGAAAATAAAAAAAAGAATAATAATTTTTTTTAACATATTTAATGAACTTTATGTCGTTGTTTCAATAATTTTTTTGCAAGTAAAGCTAAACCTTTAATGGTACTTTTTATATGACAAATGCTAAGCTCATTATATTCGTAAATTGAGATCATTGCTTATGTTTTCGGTGGGAAATCATTTCGGTTTTATATAGAAATAGCTAATGGCGTTTTTTAACATCAAATGATTTTGATCCTATAACATATACATAAGTAATATGTAAAACTGATATTACTGGAAAAATCTTATTTTTCCATAAAATTAGTTAACTTTTTTATAAAAATAATATTATAATAATACATAATTAATGAACTGGCATTCTGGGAAATTGTTTAAATTATTAAACGATTTTTAAAAAAATTCATTATCTAGAAGTAGGTTTGAAATAAAAAAATATATTTTTTTTAATTTTTAATATGTATGTAAATTTTAGTGTTTACTTAATCTACGGGATATTGTATAAATCAAGATTTATGCTAATATAATAAACAGATTCTTGGCTATGAACATTTCAAAGGATTTTTAAATTTTTATCAACTTCACTCTTGGCTTCAAAGCAATTCGCCATCAAGTCACTTGTCTGGATCATCGTAGAATACGCGCATAAAAGTAGGTACCTAGTACGTACACAATAATTTAGGCGTTTCTAAAGGGACGAAAAATATAATATAATTAATATATGTAAGTGAAATTTAGTCTCACTTTTTATTTGAAAGAAATTTTGTCGTAAATTCTTATTAGTGTAATAGGTGTATTGTAAAAGAAGTAGGGTAACCGGATGATAGCTAGTTTCACCCGCAATTGATCTGCATAGTTATGCAACTCACCAGATCCAGATTCAATCATAAATATTGCCATCGCGACACACTTCACCTATACGACAAAGTAATTTATTCTTAGATTCGATTCCCACTTGAAGAAAGTTTTATTAGTAAATGGTCCCTTTAATTTTATATTTAAATTATAATATTTTACTGTCACAGCTTTCTGCTTTGTATTTATTTGCTCTTAGATCGAGAACATGAGATGCTCTCACGGCTGCAGTCTATGCAATCATGCATGCACTTCCACCTCAAGCGTTTTCATAACTTTTCAAAACAATATCATAATTTTTATATCCGGCATAGAATGATTATTTTTGTAACCTCGATGACCTTTCGCAATTTAGCTTGCTTCTCATTTAGATAAACGTGGGTTGTTTTTGCAAACATGTACAATGTGTTGAAAATATTATTACATTGTATAGGTATATAGCTTAGGATATGTGTTATGTCGGGATGATATATGATTGGTGCTAAAGAAATGGTTAGATATATATCTGTATTAACTTTTATTATTATACAAAATTATATGAAATGAACTTACTAAATTGTTTTTTAAAATGAATGAATGTTGCAATATTCTGAATACTTTGAGATCGTCATAAGTAACGATTATAGTTATATCAATCTTTCTATGAGAATTATTAATAAGCCTTTTATTTCAATAATATAATATTATCCTACATACCAAGTGCCGCCATTTTATTCTGTACTTCGCGTTCTCTATTCTTTTCTTTCCTGCTAATTTAACTATATCATCAGAGATCTTTGCCTTTTAACGCCCGGGATATTCGATTTAGTAACGCCTAATATAAAAATATACTATGTAATAACATGTACGATTTTTTAGGCAAGAATTTAATTTTAAATATTCTTAAATTTAAAAATTTAGTTTTTATTTTGTACGTTTGATATACTTTGAACTTGGATATTTAAATAAACTTTAACATCTAAATCCAAAGTTCTTGTTATTTTAATAATATATATGTTAAATGTTTAGATCAATCGTATAAATTATATGTTTTTTAGGAAGTATTATTAGGAAACTTGAATATTATGTAAGCAGCACTGTATGAAAAATGGTTTTATTAAAAAATAAAGCGACAGCAAATGCTAGAAGCTTCAAAGTACAGAGAAGAAAATACTTATATATTAAAGTCTATGAACGCATTTTTCTTCACGGATTTTTCTAAACTGCAATTTTAACTAGTAGAAATACATAACTAAATGAAATCTTTGGATTTTCCACCTTTCATACATTTACATTATCAAATCAAACGTCGACTGCTACTGATAAGATGCGATAACCACATATGTTGATAACGTATACATATTTTACTCTTAAATCCTAATTCAAATGATGAAGTTGTTTAAGTATATAAGTGCATACTATTCAGTAGGTAAATTATTGGAGGGAAACCATATTTTATAATATGTAATTATATATAGGTATATGTGTATATATGTATATATAGAGAGAAAGAGAGAGAAAGAGGTATATGAGATCGTTATCTGTCGTACGTATGTTGTGTAACGTAGTCTGTCTGCGAACACATTAGTTGTGGGTTCAATCCCCATTCGAGAGAGTGAAAAAACAAGCATGGCGCTGAAATTCGCAAGTGAAAACAAAAAAGAGTGTTTAGACATGTTCTCTCTGAATATACTGCTTTGCGGGATAAAGACACGAAGGGGCAAACAATATTTAACAAACAATATTAATATTTTAAAACAATATTAATATTTTATTATATAATGTAATAATCTACTGTCAGGTACACTGCAAGCTTCGCATACTTCAAATGAAAGTAACCTAACTATATATTTTTGGTCAAAGAATGTTGAGAATAGCATTTTATGATTACATTTTAGTTCATAATGTCACTTTCCCTTTAAATAATTTTGCGTGATTTTGCCAAGTTTCTTTTGTATATATTTTCTTTTTAGGTATATGTGTCTTTTTTACTTTGATTCCATTTAATATATAATGGTTAACGCTAATATAGTGTTATTACATAAAATGATTTATTATCCTTATTAATACCATTGCCTCACTATATCTATACATCAATGTATGTATAGCTGATTATCTTCGAATACGTTTAAAAATACATAATCTTAGCATATTCACTTTATGTTACATAATTACTTGTATAAGGAACTACATCAGAAAATACTGAAACACTCATAAATTCTTGAGTAAAAGCATTAATATACATTTTTTTGAGCATTTTATTGTACCAACAGTTGGATATCATCTTCATTCCCGCGAGTAAGAATCGAACCCCCGACCGTCTCGTTTTGTGACAGATACTGTTCCACTATGCCATATCGGCTTCTTATATAAGTAATAATTTTGTAATTTTATTTTAGATTTTAATAAACAACATGAAAATTTATAAATATCCTATTAAACTTAATATAACTTCAACTTTTAATTAAAAGAGAAGATGTGCAAAAACATTATTAATAAAAGATATTCCACTGAAAGTAATTTCTGGTCGACAAATTAAAATAATATTAATCACGTCGAGGCAAAGGTCCAATCGACATTGCGAGGTCATATCGTTCTTAAAGAAATTACGCGCCATACCAAGAAGTATGCAGATGATGGTGTGCACAATGATGGTAATAAGGCTTAATTAGATAAATGACAATTTGTGCTAGGATTACGTAAACAGTTATACATGTAATATATGTACGTGAAATTTAAATATATTTTTTGTATATCATGTTTATGGCAGGCTTATATATATATATATATATATATATATATATATATATATATATATATATATATATATATATATATATATATATATATATATATATATATATACATATAGATATATATATATATATATATATATATATATATATATATATATATATATATATATATATATATATATATATATACATATAGATAGATATATATATATATATATATATATATATATATATATATATATATATATATATATATATATATATATATATATATATATATATATATATATATATATATTGGTTTTTGGAAGTATTACATGTTTTTTTTACAAAATGTGGCTATTCGGGAGGTACCTCTTATCTTCGATTATATTTAATGTTATGTAACAATTAATCATTCATATAAGGGTAATATAAATAAATTCATTCATAAATCTTCATTACTATTACAATACATTTCATCCCGACTATTATTTTTTTTCTCAGTCATTATGCTCCTCACGTTTTCACGTTTCCTTACCGTATCGTTCAATCTGGATATACATATATATGTATATGTGATACACCATTGTTTTAAACTTTTTTACAGTATAAAGGCAGCGTTTGGTATTTAAAAGGCTTATAATTAAAAAAATGTTGCCTGGCATATTTCGTCATAATTTTCGTCTATATGAAATCGTGTCAGGAAACTTTTTTTGACACTTGTTTTATAAATATTGAATAATTTATTTTGAATTATATTTATTAATCTTAAAAGTATTATAGATATTTAATTTTAATAAAATATGAAGCATGTAGGAAGCTTTGATTAATTTTAAAGTTATACTATTGTTATTGTGAAAATAAATACCTTTTTCTCTGTATGCATACCTACATATCGGTTCAATTTCGGTTTTAATGTTTTATTCTACACGTTTAGAATATGATTAGTATGTGATGAAATCAGTTTTTTAACGCCATAAAAAATATACATAGCCTTAATATATTTAACATTTATAAATATTATTTTGTGTTGTTTCATTTCCGGTCATTCTCTAATTTTTTTTATTTTATTCATTATAAAATTTATAAAAAATAAGTTATCATTAATAGATACATAATATTTATTTTCATGAATTTTATAATTAGTTTTACCTATCCCTCTCGCGAAATGAAGGAATGATGTCTTGACTTTAACCATTCTAGTTGACAATGTGTAGCGTTAAGTTCTGCCACAAAAAAAAAACAATATTTTGACACTATGTATTGTTATAATGTAAATATTATAGTAGTATAAAAATAAAAAGTATATTTAAACAACTTATATATTTATGACTATTTTATAATGATATAAAATCTAAAAGATATATATATATATATATATATATATATATATATATATATATATATATATATATATATATATATATATATATATATATATATATATATATATATATATATATATATATATATATATATATATATATATATATATATATATATATATATATATATATATATATATATATATATATATATATATATATATATATATATATATATATATATATATATATATATATATATATATATATATATATATATATATATATTGTTGATATTCAGGTGGAAATAAATAATATAAAACGATAACTATAAAAATGCAACGTATATTGTCTTTTGACTCAGTTAACAGTTACAAGCAATAAAAAAGGGCGCGAAGTAGCACAGATAAAATATTTAACAATTATTAAGGTTGCGTTCTCATTTACCAACACTCCCCACAGAACGCAAACCCATTTTACTAGTACAGTACAAATGTTTTTCAAAAGTAGTACCTTTAGTCAAGTTGTCAGCTACCATATTACAACTATTTACAAATTTAAATTTAACTTTAGAATTAACAATGTTTTCTCTAAGAAAATGTAAGCGAATATCTATATGTTTAGTCTTTGGTTTATAACAGTCTGTTGATGCCAGTCTTATTGCACTTTGGTTGTCACAATAGATTAGCAGCGCGTCGTCCTCGCCTTGACCGAGCTCGGCCTGCAGTTGACGTAGCCACAGAGCCTCTTGTGTCGCTGCCGCCATTGCCATGTATTCAGCTTCTGCCGTAGAGAGTGCCACGGTTTGCTGTTTACATGAATTCCAAGATATACATGCATTCTGAAACAGAAAAGTATAACCCGTGTATGATCGTCTATCCATTGGGTCGCCCGCCCAGTCAGCGTCGCAATATCCTGTTATTTCTTTTGAGTCATCTTTGACATAGCATAGTTTTAGGTCTCTGGTTCCCCGGAGATACCTCATAATCCTTTTTATTCCAAGCCAGTGTTGATTTCCTGGATCATTACAGTACTGACTCAACTTATTAACTGCATAGGTGATATCAGGTCTTGTGACATGCGCCAGATAAATCAAACATCCCACTGCTTCCCTGTATGGTATATTTTTGTTTCTATCTTCAGGATTTTTCTCAAATTTTGCATTGACCTCAATTGGAGTACAAACTTGTTTACATTCAGACATATTACAGCGGTCCAGTACTAAGTTAATGTATTTTTCTTGATCTAACATTATCATACCTGCGTCTCGGTTCCTATTTATGTTTATTCCAATACAATTTTTCATTTCACCTAGGTCTTTAATACTACATTCTTCCTTTAGCTTATTTTTAATCTCTCTTGTTTTATCTTTATTATTTGTGAATATTAAAAGGTCATCCACCCACACTGCAATGAATATAGTTGTAAACTCATTTACTAAGTAATAAATGCAGGGATCCACATGTGATCTTTTTAAGCCAATTTTTAATAAAATATTGTTCAATTTAAGATTCCATTGCCGACTAGCTTGTTTGAGTCCATAAATTGATTTATGTAAAATACATACTTGGTCATTTTCTTTGTAATATTCTGGTTGTGACATGTATATCTCAGTATCTATGTCACCCTGAAGAAAAGCACTTATGGCATCCATCTGAAACATTTCTAAATCATGCTTTGCAGCCAGTGAAAGTAAAAATCGAACAGATGTATATCTTACAACAGGAGCATATGTCTCATCATAGTCACTTCCTTTTTTCTGAGCATATCCTTTGATAACTAATCTTGCTTTAAAACGAATGATCTCACCTTTTTCATCTGTTTTAGTTTTATAGACCCATTTACATGGTAAAATTCTTTTCCCCAATGGTGCATCAACTAGTGACCAAATTTTGTTCTTGATCAGTGAGTCATATTCTTCTTGCATAGCCTTTTTCCATTGTTCAGCGTGAGATGATGATAACGCTTCCTCTGCTGTTTGTGGATCATTTAAATTTAGTATTGGACAGAAGTAACTTACATCATGATCATCTGATTCAGTATACTGAATAGGTCTACGTGGGCGTAAATTTATGTTTCTTGTTGGTGAGTCAAGATCAATTGAATGTTCTGGTATGTACAAAGAATCATCACTCTCGCCAGACTGGTAGTCTTCACTTGACTTGCCAGTAATATGATCTGTGCTGTCCTCTAATTCTTCTTTACAGGTTTCTTCTAGTGGCTGTGTCATTGAATTGCTGCTGTTGGATGTACAAGGTAAGTATATGTTATTATCATATTTTTCCATATTTTCTAAAAATACTACATCTCTACTTTTTATGATTTTATTAGTCTCTGGATCAAGTATTCGGTATCCTTTGGTAGATTCACAGTAACCAACAAACAATAACTTTCTGGATTTATAGTCCCATTTTAGGCGTTTTTCTTTTGGAACTTGTGTCATTACTTTACAACCAAATACCTTTAAATTAGACAAGTTGGGTTTCCTGCCAGTCCACATTTCCATAGGAGTTTTACCATTAAGTGACTTTGTAGGTGATCTGTTAATTATATATGCTGCCGTTGCAAGAGCCTCAGCCCAGAACTGTTTTGAGAGCTGAGCATCAAACAACATACATTTTGCTCTTTCCACCAGGGTCCTATTCATGCGTTCAGCAAGGCCATTCTGCTGGGGTGAGTATGGGGCACTCGTTTGATGCTCAATCCCATGTTTGTTTAAGAAGTTTTCAAATTCTCTATTGCAATATTCTCTTCCATTGTCAGAACGAATTACTTTTATTTTCCTATCATGTTCATTCTCAACTTTGTTTTTATAATCTTTGAAAACTTCTACAACATTCAATTTATTTTTCAGAAAATAGACATGGACTCTTCTGGTATAATCATCTATGAAAGTGATAAAATATTTCATACCTCCCAAAGATTGTTGCTCCATTGGTCCACATAAATCAGTGTGGACCAGCTGCAGTGGAATGTTTGATTTTGAACCAATGTTGTTAAATGGCAATCTGGACTGCTTCCCCGAGAGACAGGTAGTACAAGTAATAGGTCCTTTTACGTTGTGTGAGAATGACTGTACTCCCTCAACACACTCTGGCAGCTTATTAAGATCTGAAAAATTCAAGTGTCCCATGCGCCTGTGCCACAGGACAATACTATTTAAATTATCTGGGTAAGACAGGTTAGAAAATACCTCTCTGTGTGTATTTAATAAATATAAATTGTTTACTTGAGTAGCTGTACACAGGAGTTTACCATTTTTATCATAAACATCACAGCTTCCATCTCTAAAATTTACATTACAGCCATTTTTCACCATGGCACTGACTGATAGGAGGTTTGCAGCAAGTTTAGGTATGTATAAAACTTGTCTTACCTGAATTTTACTTTCTTTATTACCATTTAGCAATAAATTCACTTTTCCCATACTTTCCACAGGTAATGGTGTTTTACTAGCAACAGTTATGGTAGGTATTGGTGGACTTGTCACATCATACATCCAGTCACAATTATTTGTCATGTGCATCGAGGCACCTGAGTCTATATACCATTCATCTGGATTCATTGCTCGAGTTGTTGCAGAAAAAGCTGCAATAAAACTTTTACTGCTATCTGTATTTTCTTGAGTTTTCTTTCTTGGAGCACGACAATTTTTAGCTAAATGTCCGTGTTTGTTACAGTTATAACATCGGGGTCCTTTGTGGGCCTTTGTTACATCATATTGATTCCGTTGAATAATCTTCTTCCTTGTGAAGAATGCTGAATTTTCAGAGCATTGTACTTCCTGCAGGAGTTTGGCTTTAATACAATCAGCACTTATTTTAAGGCCAGAGCTCTCCAAGCCCATGATCATAGGCTTATAAGCTTCAGGGAGGCCGGCTAACATCAGAGTGCCGAGCCATTCATCATCAATGTCAAACTTAATATTCCTGAGCTTGTGGGCGGTCGACATTATTTTATTCACATAGTCATCTACGCTTCGAGAAGATTCCAATGTAGTTGTTATCAGGTCTCTCAACAAGGCTACTCTTCTGTACAAACCACTATCATCAAACGCCTGTTCTAAACATTCCCAGACTTCTTTACAAGTAGTTGCATTCTGAACATGTACATAAATGATAGGATCCAATAATAAAATCAGCTTAGATTTTGCCTTGGTTTCCTTATTTTTATCTATATTAGTACCGATGACACAGCTCCATAAATCGTCGAGTTCGAAATATGCTTGGACAGCGAACTTCCAACTAGCATAATTATCTCTTCCAACTAATCTATCAATGTGAAACGGATTGTAACCTGAATTCGACATCTTCTATGTGTATTTATAATTTCTTACTGAGTACGCCGCCCCGGTAACCACAAAACGTATGACAGACAAAATGCGCCGGTCGGTTTTTCTTAGTTTCACTGCGTTTTCTTATTCTGTTATTTCCACAAATAGCAATTAACCACGCTCTGCTACCATGTTGATATTCAGGTGGAAATAAATAATATAAAACGATAACTATAAAAATGCAACGTATATTGTCTTTTGACTCAGTTAACAGTTACAAGCAATAAAAAGGGCGCGAAGTAGCACAGATAAATATTTAACAATTATTAAGGTTGCGTTCTCATTTACCAACATATATATATATATGTATATATATATATATATATATATATATATATATATATATATATATATATATATATATATATATATATATATATATATATATACATATATATATATACATATATATATATATATATATATATATATATATATATATATATATATATATGTATATATATATATATATATATATATATATATATATATATATATATATATATATATATATATATATATATATATATATATATATATATATATATATATATATATATATATATATATATATATATATATATATATATATATATATATATATATATATATATATATATATATGTATATATATATATATGTATATATATATGTATATATATATATATATATATGTATATATATATGTATATATATATATATATATATATATATATATATATATATATATATATATATATATATATATATATATATATATATATATATGTATATATATATATATGTATATATATGTATATATATATATATATATATATATATATATATATATATGTATATATATATGTATATATATATATGTATATATATATATGTATATATATATATGTATATATATATATGTATATATATATATGTATATATATATATGTATATATATGTATATATATATATATATATATATATATATATATATATATATATATATATATATATATATATATATATATATATATATATATATATATATATGTATATATATATATATGTATATATATATATATGTATATATATATATATATATATATATATATATATATATATATATATATATATATATATATATATATATATATATATATATATATATATATATATATATATATATATATATATATATATATATATATATATATATATATATATATATATATATATATATATATATATATATATATATATATATATATATATATATATGTAAGTCTTATAGGTAAAGGTTTATCTTTATGTTCCAATCATAATAGAGAAATTGATAATCGATCGGCAATACTTAAATTACATTATTTGCTTTAATTCCAGCTTATATACAATTGTATATAACGATATCGATAACCACCATCGCGTTATAAAAGTACGATAAGGAACTAAATTTTAAATAATAATTATTGTTGTGCTGATTACGGTATCGGCGAGTTGAACGTCCGGCGGCAGTAACTGGCCTCGACTTAACCTTAGTGCTTTCTCAATGGTAGTTACTTAAAGAACCTTTTTATTTTGTTTTATTTATTTATTGACATAACTTGTTTTTTATATATAAATGTATACAGCTATCTAGTAAGTACTAAAATATATGTACATAATATTCTATATTTTATTATATTTCTTAATATCTTGTTACCGAAAACTGAGGCCTTTGTTTGGTTAAATCTTTAATCTCAGAAACTATAAAAATATATAATAATTTATATGATGTTTTATGTAAAAATCTGACTTTTAATAAATAACCCTATATCAATATTGGTATTACAATCATCCCGTGTATGTTTATACATCGTTATTTCTAATGACATAATAATTTCCTATTGAATAAGAAAATCGTACTTCTACTTCAAATGCTTGTAAATTGCTGTGATCTTTAACTTTAATGTATTTATCAGATTATATATAACCTTGAAACTGTTCCTAAGCTTAGACACTTGAATAGTGTAGATTTTATTTGTAAGCGTACTTTGGTATATGTATATAAAATCTAACGCAATAAAGTAAGTATTTATGAATTATATTTTGTAGTGAAAAATAATTTAATTAAGACAATAGTATTTTATTTTGTACATTAAAGAGATAAATTAACATGGTTTTTAATTAATTAAATTATTATTAATTATATTTTTTTACTTACTTACTTATTATTTCCAGAGAATATAACATTATATTATTAGTACAATAAAATAAAATTCATTTTTTTATTTTATTGTACTAATAATATAATGTTATATTCTCTGGAAATAATAACCTTAGTTTTCGATTTTTGTTAAATATAAATGGCTTTTTGATTTTCTTACATAACAATAAAATTCGTTGCCAAGTTTCATGCTCTTGATGTTTGCAATTATTTTCACGGTGTCAATTTTTTGATTTAATGCTTTGTTAGATTTTATAAAATATTAGAGTGAGTTTGTATGTGTTACATTTAATAGTATAAAAATATAGCATGCTTATAATATGAATATTCGTACTAAATAAATTACTGTTCAAGTGAATATACCAAATTATACTTTTAATTAATTTTTTTATGAGTCAAGCAGTCTATATTGTGCGGCATTTTTCTCACCTTTTAACTAAAACAGCTAAAAAATCTTAATTAATAGGATCTGACAGTTCTCATTTGTACAGTAGCAGCTATGTAACAGCTATGTATATACCAACATGTCTGCTCCCATAGTATGGCCATAGTTAAGTTAATATGACAAATATGAACGGATATGAACCTGCGTCCCCTGCGAACCGTTTGAATATCGTCGTGGCGTAGAGGCGTAGCGTCTGCCTGTAAACGCGACGGTTTGTAGGTTTGATTCCCAGTTAGAGAAGATGTACAAGAAAGGTGGAAAGCAGGGAACGGAGTATCTTAACACTAGTACACTTTACAGTTCCCTCCGGCAAACAAAGCGCGGGTTGAAATCCTGCTGCGTTCAAATCTTATTATTTTCTTTTAAGTATTTTTCCATTCTCAATGTGTATTAACACTTTAAAAGTCAAAAATATTTTTATGACTTAATCCATACTGAGGATAGAAAAATACTTAATTATTTTGGAAGGTGAATTATTACTATTTTTTATAATAAGTAATTAACAAAATAATTTTTGTATGGGTACTAATCAACACAATGATTTTGTATGTTTTGAAAAATAATGTAAGGTTTTTCTCAGATGTTTAGTTTTTGTGAGATCATATTATAACATAATTATTTCTTATTATTGTATGTATGTACAAGCAAAAACCAATGCCTACACCTACTATTCTTAAGGCAGCGAATATAATATTTTAGCACTGCATATCGGTTCGAACTATTCTAAAATTATTCTCGTGACGCAATTCAGTGGTGTAAAGCTTGACGCATATCTTAATTAGGACGAGCTTAAACTGTAAGGCCGTGGGTTCCAATCCAACTCTGAGTGTTACACAGCGTATGATGACGAACAGAAATATCGTATAAATTAACACCTAAAGATAAAATCTAATCGTAATCATCATAACAAATAGAATTTTTTACTGGAAGTAATTATAATAATTTCAATTATTTCATTACGTAATTTTGCTTCAAGTGACATGGCTGTTTCCTCATGACCTTGGGATATTACATACAATTCATAAACAATTCGGTAGTCATGGAATATCTGCTATCGATACTGGACGAGAAATGGTTCGTGGGAGGCCGTACGGGGAAGTAGCTATCTTGCGGGACCGAAATGTGTTTTCGCGCGCGGATATTGTGCAGTGCAACAATGAATGCATGGTTGCGGTTAAGCTTGTGCTTGTGCTTGTGATGATCGGAGCATTCTTGTATTCAGTGTGTATATGCCAACTGATTGTGAGGATAATTTTCATGAAATGGCTCAGTGCCTTGCGACTTTAAGTGCGATAATTGAAAGTGCGAGTGTCGAGAGTGTGTTCGTATTAGGAGATTTTAACGCACATCTCGGTACGCGTTTCTTCAAAGAGCTTATTGACTACTGCTCCGAGGAATTATTATCGTGTATAGACCATAAGCGGCTAAATGTAAGCACATACACTTATATAAGTGATATGACAGATTCGCAGAGGTGGCTTGACCATTGCCTTGTTTCTGCAGCGGTTGAGTCAATACTGAGTAGATGTACGTGTGTTATATGATGCTTATCTGTCGGATCACCTCCCACTTGTAATACAGGTTAGATTTAATAATATTATCTGTAAAAATCTTATAAGAAACAGTGAGACTGTTGTTAATTTTAAATATAAATGGGGCAATAGAAATCAAGAGGAATGTAATAGATATTGTGAATTCGTTACTGAGAATTTGGATTTAATATGTCAATGTGATAAATATATAGGTACTAACATTTAATAGTAATACGGTTTGTAACGATGTAGAACATAAAAATATAATTGATATACCTTATTGTCATATAATTAATGTATTACAAACAGCTGCTGAAAGTACATATACTAATAGGGTTAACAAAAAACTATATTCAGTTGGTTGGAATTATCACGTAAGACAGTATCACGTCCAGGCTAGGCAAACTTTCTTACAGTGGAACTCCTGTTGTAGACCTTGATCGGGATTTTATTATGACAAAATGCGCGCCTGCGCGCAAAGAATTTAAAACTGCTTTGAAGTTTGTTCAAATTATAATATTAGCTCATAATATTAGCTCATCACGCGTCGTCAAAAATGTTTTGTAGTTTTTGGGCTGAGGTTAAAAAGCTTAACCATATTCTTGCTCTCCAGTTAGTGGGGATGGGGAGACCGACGGGAGAGCTATTGTGAATAAGTTTTCTGGGCATTTTGATATATCAAAGTTCACCTCTAAGCGAGCACAGCCAAAGCAATTGTCAAGCCAATGGCATTTACGATAGGGTATTTTTCAAGTCTCATCCGATGATGTTACTGACGTACTCAGAGGAATGAAACGTGGGAAGTCACCGGGACATGATGGCTTAAGCATTGGAACATCTATTGTATGGAGGTCAGTATATCTCTGTTCTACACAAAGAAATCAGCCGTGCACTAAGATTAGATGACGGGCAATTTGGTTTTCGCACTGAATTGTCAACTGACATGGCTATTTTTTCCTTAAAACAAGTCGTGTCATATTATGTTGAACAGGATACAAGTGTTTGTGCTTGCTTCCTGGACTTAAGTCGCGCTTTTGACACAATTAATCATGACTTGTTGTGGGAAAAGCTACATAGCAGTTGTGTTTCGACTGACGTTGTAGGACTGCTTAGATATTGGTATAGTAACCAGTCTAACAGTGTCAGGTGGGAATCTGCTATGTCTGATACTTATAAATTATCATGTGGTGTGAGGCAGGGTGGGTTAAGCTCTCCTGGCCTGTTTAACCTTTATATGAATAATTTGATTGAGCAGCTGAGCAAGAACCGATGGGGCTTAAGCTTAATAATAGATATGTTAACAACTTAAGCTACGCCGATGACATGGTCCTGCTCTACCCCTCAATTAAAGGTTTAAGACGACTTTTGGCTATTTGTGAGAGATATGCTATAGATCATGATTTAATATATAATGCTAAAAAGACAGAAATGTTAATATTTAGGTCAGGAAAAGATCCGAAGATTGTCCCACCAGTTTGGATAGGTGGTCAGGTAGTTAAGACAGTGGAGAAGTTCAAGTATCTTAGTCACATAGTTACATCTAATATGAAAGACGACGCTGATATAGATCGGCAACGCAGGGCTTTATTAATTGCTGGTAACATGATAGCGAGGAGATTTCACAAAGCTAATGTTGAGACGAAAGCTCACCTGTTTAAGATATATTGTCAACATTTTTACACGTGCCAGCTCTGGACTCGATACACAAAGCGGTCCCTGGATAGTATTCGTGTCCAGTATAATCATATCTATAGATATCTGATGGGGTTAGCACGGTATTGCTAGACACGTTTGATGCCAGTCAGAGAAAACGAATCGCTGGCTTTATGTCAAGATATAGATTCTCAGACAGATTTTATTGTTTTTTCTTTAACAAACAGTAAATTTACATATAGACAGAGTCAACAAAGTGATCTTATAACCCTAAAAATTTACAACGGATCACTTATTATTAAAAATTATCGCTTACATGAATTTCAATATAAGAGTCTACTAAAATGAGCAGGTTTAATGCAAATTAACAAGCTGTAAATAAAAATATAAATAATAATTGATTTTTTATCTTTTTGAACCGAAAGGATTAAGCGTAGCAATAAGCATGGTACAATGATATCTTAAGAGTGTTGTCGTTTTCCTACCGGGAACTAAAAGAAAGTTAAAAAGGAAACTAGAAAGGAAAATGTTCAGGACGGAGGGAATAGGATAGTGAAAGAGCGAGTGTAAAGATTCTGATATATTTGGAAAGATTCTGAATGCAGATATATCATAAGTAGTAATGCCAAAAAATTTGTTATGCTGATAAAATATCAGTAAATAAGTATTATCTACGTACCGTAATTTATTAAGTATAATTTGAAAGTAATTGGAGGATATAACACTAAATTATTATAGATTGATCGGTGAGGATCGAGAATATTGCTGCGATCCTCAAGGCCACGTGTAAAATAAATAAACAATGTATATATGTATATATATACATTGCTTGCAATTTCCTTCCGCACCAGTTTATCTAAATTCCAACTATAAATATTATCTTAATGCAAATCAAGCTTTTAGGAAGCAAAAATATTATGTTAAGAGGTACCTGATTCTTTTGAACAACCACAAAATGATATAGTATAAAAATTTCCATTTAAAGTAAAATAAATAAAATAAAAATGTTTATTTTTTAAAGCAAATATTATTAAAGCACACTGTGGCGCGACTGCCATCTCATATGAATCGTTTACGTTGTAGTGCCGTGCTCATTCAATCGTGGCTTGTATACAATCAATATATTGATTTAATTGTTTTTACTACTCATTAAAATTAGATCTTTTGTCTATATCTATACGTCTATACTAATAGTGTAAAGCTAAAGAATTTGTTTGTTCGGTCGCGCTAATATCAAGAACTAACGATTCGTATTGAATTTTAGTCCATAGTCCATTTATCGAGGGAAGGGAAAGAGTTAAAATTATATAAAATAGCCTATAGGCTATATTATATCACTTTAATCGTTTCGATGTAGCCCACTGTTTCTACTGCGCTCGGAGTTAGGGGCTGCCCATTAATCTTGTAAGGCTCGAAAGAGTGAGGGGAAAATATATCTCGTACTTTTTTAAACTCGTAAGATTAGTAAAAATTTTGTTAGTACTAAAATACACATGAAATAGGGGGAAATGGGACTTTAGACTTTAACCTTATCTTGTATCGCCAAAGGTGAGGTGCTAAAAATACCGATAAAGTAGCACGTGTTTAATGAATGCCCCCTTACTTATGTCAGTTTAAATGATTTTCATATGATCAACATATATATATATATATATATATATATATATATATATATATATATATATATATATATATATATATATATATATATATATATATATATATATATATATATATATATATTATATATATATATATATATATATATATATATATATATATATATATATATATATATATATATATATATATATATATATATATATATATATATATATATATATATATATATATATATATATATATATATATATATATATATATATATATATATATATATATATATATATATATATATATATATATATATATATATATATATATATATATATATATATATATATATATATATATATATATATATATATATATATATATATATATATATATATATATATATATATATTCCCTTATAAAAATCCCATAATATAAACAAACGTATGAAAAAGCTTATGTTAAAATATCTCAGATAGAACAAAAATGTTCTACTGTATTGTAGAACGACATCTACAATATTCACTTTGCTAAATAAGTCCTGTAGTTCAAGCGGATGATGCCGTAGGCGGGTCGCTAGTACTAAAATATGACTGAATATTTAGAACACAGATCTACCTACCTATCTACCTGAAATACCTACTGTATTTAGATATAATGGGTATTATTCCAAAAATACCTGTATATAATAGGTATTTAAGGTTACATTCTTAAGTATTCTGTGAATAACGGAAGAAATGAAATAAATACTTACTTAATGTTTTAATAACCAATTAATTAAGCGTAATAAGGTCACTTTCAAATCTTAATAATTTTATTTATAATTAAAAAGATAGTCGTATGATAACATTGTTATTACTTCGTGGCTACACTGTAGTCATGTAAACAAAATATTATGCAACATGTTCATTACATATTATTGAGAGGGAAATGTCAATGTTAATTGCTGAAACTACATAATCTTTGTGATAAAAATATTATTTGTTTCCTAATTGTAAGAATTCTTTTAAGAAACCTACAACCTAAAGTGTAGTGTATATATATGACAATGGAAAGATATAGTTAGGCATATAAATTAATACGCGCTGACGATTATTCATTGATTGCAGTCGATTTTCTCTTTCCTTTCGCTTATGCAAACATTTGGTTGAACGGATTTTCTAAAAAAAAAAACTTTAAAATAACTTACAAAAAGACACTACAGAAAACGGCATAAATAAAGAAGTCCGCAGTATTTTATTACTAAAATTCACAAGTATTATTATTAAAAAAATATATATGAATAATATTATTAAAATTGTAAACAGGTCAAGTAGCTTAATTAATAAAAGTTTAATTATATATTACAAGTCGGATCTCATTCGCCATTACAACCAGTATTTTTACATGGGATGTATAAATACTAAATGCTTATTTCCATGGAAAAAACAATGGTGTTGATCACCTTCACTACACGTTTTACTTCAATCGAGTTCCGGTAAGCTTACATTATAATGACGTAGTTAATCAAAGAAATCATACCGTCTGTCGATTCTTCGAGAAGTAAGTGTATACTTACGTCAATGATATACAGTAAAAAAGGCAGTAATTTTCAAGGTAGCCTACCTTGGAAATCGATTTTGGTGATCACATTGACTTACAATAAACTTTTGGAATATTAAGTCCTTCATATAATAGTAAAAATCTTTTATGCAAAAATAAAAGCTCGGAGCACTTCAGTTTTCTCTCATCGAGCTTAATCCCATTGAATGAAACTCTATTCAAGGCATGAAAATTCAAGGTTGTTGCCTTTGTTGCAGCTTACAATTATGTACGTTCAGAGAAACCGTTTCCAAAAGAAGTATTCATTTACTAAAGCACTTGCTTTCAAATTCTGTCTCTTTTCTAGTCAAAGCTTAAATTGAGTGAGAAAATCAGAGAAAATCTGGAGCCTAAATATTTATTAGCACATTAATTTTATGATCTTTTACGAGATTTTATTCTTTATTTTATATTTTTACATGACAAGGAAAACTTCGTTCCGTTCTATAATAATTATTAAATATGAATAAATAATAATAAATGCCTCTTATAAAGGTTAAAATATGGGTTAGCCGAAAATTATAATTTACTATTTAATATGTCCAAATCTGTGATTTAGATATTTTAAATAAAAATACTTATCACGTTTAATTTATGCATACGCTTACTACGGAGCCATACCTTACCATTTTACCTTGCCATTTCCTGCTTTATTAGATGTTTTACTATAACAAAAACAAGGTTTTATTCAAATCCACCTAGTATATACAGAACATGTACATAGAAATAGGCAATAATAAAATTTAAATTTATATTCTCTTACATAATCTTCCATTTTTTTTAAAAATATTCAATTACAAACACGATTTTCTTAATGTTTAAATTAATTATAGTATAGCCATTATTATTAGGTTTTTTTGTGACACATAACCTTGGATTAGAATAATTTGAATTTAATTAAAACTAACAATCTTATTTCCTGTACACACGAATAAGAACAATAGATTCTACTTTACATTATTTAATACAAAATTTTCATAAATATTTAGAAGTTTTATAAATATTTTCACTATTTTGAACGGTAAAATTGACTAGACTATAGTGGTTAATCTAGAGATAATTTTAATAAGGCCACATAATCCATTTAGTATACGTTGTTACTCAATAAGGAAAAAGATTTATATAACGATGTATGAACTCAATTATTATTTGCAATCATTCAGTGTATTCTAAATTTTCCACAGGTTCGAATTGCGACGTACTCTAATAGTATGGAACTGCATGCTAGCGGCGTTCAGCATAATGGGCGCGTGTCGGACGCTGCCCGAGTTCATCCACGTGCTGCGGAACCACGGCCTCTACCACTCTATTTGTGTGCCTAGGTGAGTGAAATAGTTATATTATGAATTAATGGGACCGTCGTGGCGCAAAGGTGCAGCGTCTGCATGTAAACGCGACGGTTTGTGGGTTCGATTCCCACTAGGGGAAGAAGGATTTTTCTGTTTTCACTTTTTTTCACGCTGGAAACAAGGTAAAGCGCGGCGTTAAATTCCGTCACTCAACGTAATGTCTGGAAAAAGGCGGAAAGCAAGGACTAAGCAATAGTGTATTAACACCACGTTCCCACAGTTCTCTCTGCCTATCCTACCATGTGCGGGATAAAGCGACAATTAAGCTTACCTCATGCTCTATCTACCGCACCTAGCTGGATAGGCAATAATTCATATATACATATTAATATGAAAACAATCTCGATCTTCACCAATTTTACTTACGCGGTTATCGCTCAGCCCTATCGCGCAAGTTCGTGTGTTACTGTAAAGACTGCAGTAAAATAAAACTATGATTTTTTATAATATAGATAGGTATATCCTTTGTTAAATAGCCTTTGCAATATTATACGATCTCATAATAATCATTGATAAGTGATTATTATTACTAATTCATATAAAAAAATACGTGACTTTTGTGCATCCGTTGTACAGCTTCTTAGATACCAATATGATACTTTAATTTGTTTGTTATTGTTGTTTTATGGAAGCAAGTAGTATATTCTATTTGTTTCGAAACTTGTTCATCAAATGTTATTACCAATTTATATTATTGTCAGTTTTTTTATGATATTTGTATTAAATATATGTATATCGTTTCTTACGAAATTCATATTACTGTTTAAAAGTAATTGTTGATATAAGAAACACAGATACTTAGGATTTAGGTAAGTTAAATAAATTTTAAATGAAATAAGGTAAATTTCATACAGGGTAAAATGAGAAATAAATAAAAAAATAGGGTAAAATCAGAACAGACTCTATGATAATGAGTCTCATTTCTAAAATTAAAAGAAATAGTTTTATGTAATCCAGTACGCACTCAATTTGTCCAAAGTTCGTTTCTCGCACTCCTACTTCCTTTATCATTACCCTTTTACTGTCTTTTTGTTGAACAAACACAATTAATGTCATTTTAATAAATATGTTTGACTTATAACATTTTAACTGTCACATTTCTATTACGTTGATTTTTTAATAATAAAAAGCATTTATAATACATATTACTAATGCCAGTGTTAAACATGTCAAAAAAGTGCGTCAATACTTAAAAAACATTTATACATTTTATGCTAATAAAGATATAATCAGTCGCTCACCTAATGACATGGTGACGTTTTAAAGTGAATCTGTCCCTTTCTAAGATATTTTTTGTAGATTTCCCGTGAAATATATAGAAAAATATTAGCATTTAATTCAATATTAAAATTATATAATTTAATTTTGTTAATAAGTGGGGACGGAGCAGGGACTAAGTAACGGAGTGTCTTAACACTAGGTTCATATGGTTCCTGCAGTTCCCTCTGCCTACCCTGCCATGTGCGGGATAAAGCGTGAAGCTAAAAAAAAAAAAAAAAAATTTGTTAATCGAGCAAGAATTGTTTTTTAAATCTCTTTCATCAGTCTTCAAAACGTTAGATTAGATTTAAATGCTATCCTCAATATACGCTTTATGTCAGTGCTAGTTGAACCATGTGTAAAGAAAGAAATACCCTCCCACTGTATTCACTAAACATACATAAATGGCGTCTCCAGTTAATGACTAGTTTCTTTTGATGTTCGATGGCTCGGCAAAGCTCTGGCTTAGTTCATACGCTCATGCCAAAAATGAGTACATTACTGGATTGCATCTAAAGAAATCTCGCTCTTTAACTAGGATTTGTATGGAAAAATAAAAAAGTTTGGTAAAATTTGTAAGATGTACTTGCTTTTTATCTTTTTTCTGAAAATAAGTGCTTAATTTTGTTTCATATTGATAGCTTATTTTTATGCTTTCACTACATGTTTTTAGTTACAACGTTTTAACATTTTAATAATTACTAGTACAGTCATATAAGTATTAGATACTATACTTGAAATATTTATATACGCAAGTTTATTAAAATTTACGTTAAATTATACAATGTTTTTAGTTATCACATCCTAATAATATAATGACGTGACTTTTTCGCAATTCCTATATAATATTGTCGGTCTGCATCACGTAGCTATGCGCTATGCGTGCCGTAGTTATAATTCTAAACGCGCTCAAGGGAAAGTTTACTCTAAACAGTTTTACATTAGAACTGTAGCCCTTATGTTAATAGATT